>CAUYRH010074685.1:0-32163 GCA_963574655.1 Perodicticus potto
GTCTTTGGATGGAGACTCATCGTCACTGTCACCGGAGGGCGCTGTGGCAGACACGATGGCTGAGACAGTATCCGACGGGCTGTCCTTATGCCGCCCCTTGATCTTATCCTTCAGTTTCCCAAACGGATTCCGAGACTTGTCTTTCATGGAGAGGTCGAACATGCTGGCCGTCATGTTGTGTCTCATAAACTGGATGTCAACCTCAATCTCTCCCCGCTCTTTGTCCTTCTTCCCTGGCTTGGATTTCAGGGTATACCACCTGGAAGGAAGAAAAGGCTGAGGAGTCACCTTCTAATGGAAGAGCGTAAAACAATGTTCTCAGCACCCATTACCTGGCCCTCTCCTCTCTGCCACCACGAACCTCTTACACAAACACTTTCTTTTGCTTTCTCTTAGGGGACAGGAGGGGTAAAGGGAAGAGGGCAGAATTTATACTTTTATTTATTAAAAGTGCTATTTTTTAAAATAAAAACATTCCATCACATCACTTCCAATGACTGATATTTTCCTCCCATGGGGAAAAAAAGGCAGCTGAGGAGGTAACGTTCAAGTGTACTGTTAGGACGGCCAAACTAACTCCATCTTGTGAAGTCATTCTCTGAGACTCTGTTACAGGTGGACATAACTCAGATAAGAGAGAGGCAGGCTGCAGGCTCATCCTTGCACATCTTGCACTGGCCCAATTACAGACCCACCCAAGAGAAACATGCTGACACTTCAATAAGAACCTGCCAGGAAAGTCCCTACAATGCGATGACAGCTTTGACACCGGATGAGAACAAGAGCTTGGTGGTCCTTGATAGAAACCACCCCCACCCCGCCAGCTATAGAAGACCTGGCCTCCCTCCCGAACCCTCCCCTGCAGCATCCTTTAGATCTTAACCCACTTGCACCCAAGTGTCAAAATAAACAATGCGGCCTTTGTTACACTTTGGTCTCTTCAGTTTTTATCTGTCATGTATATGGAAATCTCAGGGAAAATCAAAAGTATGGACTGGTGGGGTGGCTCATGCCTGTAACCCCAGCACTCTGGGAGGCTGATTAGGGAGCACTCCTTGAGCTCAGGAGTTCAAGATCAGCCTGAGAAAGAGTGAAACCCCATCTCTACTAAAAATGGAAAAATTAGCTAGGTGTGGTGTCCCACACCTGTCATCCCAGCTGCTTGGTCACGAGGATCTCTTGAGCCCTGGAATCTGAGGTTGCTGTGAGCTAGGCTGACACCACAGGCACTCTATCCAGGGCAACAGAGTGAGACTCTGTCTCAAAAAAAAGTTTGTATTAAGGAATAGTTCCTGGCTCGGCACCTGTGGCTCAACGGGCTAAGGTGCCAGCCATGTACACCTGAGTTGGCGGGTTTGAATCCAGCCCGGGCCTGCCAAACAACAATGACGGCTGCAACCAAAAAATGGCCGGGCGCTGTGGCGGGCACCTGTAGTCCCAGCTACTTGGGAGGCGGAGGTAGGAGACTCGCTCAAATTGAGCCCAGGAATTGGAGGTTGCTGTGAGCTGTGATGCCACAGCACTCTATCCAGGGTGATAGCTTGAGGCTCTGTCTCAAAAAAAAAAAAAAAAAAAAAAAAAAGGAATAGTTCCTGCCAGGAAGTAATGAACATAAAAGACAGAGTTGTTGTTTCTTCAAAGAGTGAAATAAGTCAGTCACAAAATGACAAATACGATTTCATTCCATTTATGTGAGGTCCCTAATGTAGTCAAATTCATCAAGGAAGAATAGTACCCACCAGAGCCTGGGAAGCTGGGGGTGGGGGGAGCTAATGGTTGATGCGTACAGATTAAAGTGGGGAAAAGGAATGATGATGAGGGTAGCACAACAATAGGAATGCACTTAATGCCACTGGGTAGTTAAAAGTAACTGTAAAATTATTTTTAAGTAAAATTGAAGATGGTAAATTTTATGTTATTTACACAACAACAAAAAGAAGAAATTAGAAAGGAGGCATTCTTCCGTGTCTCAATGATCAGAAAAAGGAATATATAAATATTATTTGAGCATTTCACATGGCCATTTGCAAACTTCAAGATGTAGCAAATGACATTATACTAGTCCAACTCTACTGACTAGCAAACCTCAGAGAAAGGAAAGCTGCCCTTGGCCATAACTTTCCATCGGGCAGTCCCACACCTTTGGTGAACTGCAAATGTGTGAGCCTAATCAGTAGCACAACCACTTTGGGACAGAAGCCTCCTAATACCGGGTCTGTTGAGGGCCCTCCACAAGGGTCACCCTGGCAAACTGAAAACTCTTACTCAGAAGTTCTTTCTTGATGACCTATTTAAGAGCTGAGGGCCTTGAGCTTGAAGGAAATGATGGTTTTGCCCAAATGAGCACAACTTCCTCTCCGCCTTCAGCTGGGGCTTGCCCTAGGGCAGATCCCTACCCACACAGTCTTGGCTCACTCTGCACTTACAGAACAGAGGGAAGGAGAAAGCTAATGCTCAGCCACACCTACTGTGTACCTGGCTTCCCACACGTCAGGAAACATCCTCATTCCAGTCTTGCAAGAATGACGTGCAGTGGATAGCATACCCATTTTACAGATGAGGAAACTGAAGCTTGCAATCCAGGTTATTGCTATGAGGTCTTGTAATTGTTTTGGAGTGCAACTAGGATTCTCAATGAGCTCTGCATTTCCCCAAAGCAGAGCTGTAACCCCAACACTCTGTCTCAGCTCTTTCTCCTACACCAAGACTCCTGCTTTAAACTCTGTCCTGATTTATCTATGACAGGCCATCTTTTTTAACACAGAGAAAGGGGAGCTCAAATTTAAATTCTTTTAGAGGGGACCGGTGTGCAGTGACTCAGGCCTATAATCCTACCACTCTGGGATTGCTTGAGCAAGAGTAAAACCCCATCTCTACTTAAAAAGTCAAAAAACTAGCTGAGCAACTTGGCAGGCACCTGTAGTTTCAGCTACTTGGGAGGCTCAGGCAGGAGGATCACTTGAGCCCAAGAGTTTGAGGTTGCTATGAGCTACAATGATACCACAGCACTCTAATCTGGGCAACAGAGTGAGACTGTCTTAAAAAAATAAAAATAAAAAACATAAATTCTTTTAGAGGAAAGTTTAAGCTTCTAATTTAAATGTTTAGGTCAGCCATAGCCTGTAACCCCAGCACTTTGGGAGGTTGAGGTGGGAGGACTGGGTGGATGGAGTTTGAGACCAAGCTGAGCAAAACAGACTCCATTTCTACAAAAAAATAAAAAATTGAGCTGGACATAATGGTGTGTGCCTAAGTCCCAGCTACTCAAGAGGTTGAAGACAGAAGGATCACTTGAGCTTCGGAGTTTGACGTCACAGCAAGCAACTGTGATGCCACCGCACTTTAGCCCAAGCAACAGAGCAAGACCCTGTCTCACAAATAAATAAACGTTGAAAGATAAAGAAGGAAAACCACCACCACTTGACATCAGTCATAAATCGTAACATTACTTAAAGTCCAGTATACTAAGTCATCAGAAGAATTTAAGGCCTGGCACAGTGGCTCACGCCTGTTATCTTAACATTCTGAGAGGCCAAAGTGAAAGGTTCCCTTAAACTCAGGAGTTCAAGACCTACCTGAGCAAGAGTGAGACCCTGTCTCTTCTAAAAGTAGACAAATCAGTCGAGTGTCGTGGCTTACGCCTGTAGTCCCAGCTACTAAAGAGGCTGAGGCAGGAGGATTCTGAGCCCAGGAGCCTGAGGTTGCTGTGAGCTTGGCTGACACCACAGCACTCTACCCAGGGCCACAAAGTGACTCAGACAGAGTCTCAAAAATATTTTAATAAAATAGAAAGAAAAAGAAGAATTATTTTAAAGTAGATTAACAAAATGTAGCCAAGATCTGATGAAATTATATGAGCTATAATTTTGTACCTTTAAGAGAAATCTTTTATGGTTTTTTAAACCAAAAATCCATGGTGGGGGGGCACAGATGAGAGCGACAAGATGCGAGGTCGTTATATACAACACCTCCCCCCCACCAGTATCTTTCCAATACAGTCTTGGGACCTGGCCAGAATAGTTTGTGTATTTGTCACTTAGATGTTGAGAGGATTATTTGTATTTCTCTGTTCTGACAGTCACATGGTAAATGGTAGCCTTGGTGAGGAAGGGTGTTTGGCTTTCGTAAATAGCAGTGTTGTAAATACCTGAAAAGGAGAAGTTGCTGAAGGCTGAAGGCAGAGGCTCAGATGACCACACCACCCACAGGCAGGCAGAGTGTCCCGCTCCCTGCCCGGGTCAGAGGGTCAGTCAGGGACTTGGCCACCAGCTCTTCCACACAGCCGCTTCTGTCAGCCTTCCCCAGAGATGCAACAACACTACAGACTTTCGAAAAAGGCCACCTGACAATTCAGGGGGCTAGCCCAGCCCTCCCTTTCCAAAATACCAGTGAACTTTTTGTTCACACTTCCTGATGTTTTTTGACCAACTCCAGAACATTCTCTGGAGACTGATTATTAGCTGACACTCAGGTCCAATCCCTAAGCCTAAAAAGTAGGATTTGTTTTGGAAACTCACAACACCCTTAAAAGGTGCAAACAAAAACTTCAACAGTTCCTGCTGCTTATTTCACAGCAAACCTAAAACCGAACCCCAGGTAGCCAAGAACAGCCATGGGTCTATTAAAAAATGTAAAAAGCAGACTGACTAAGCAGGTAAACAGCCATGCAAATGCTCCAAGTTTTTAAAAAATCTGTGCTGGATTATTAAAGCTGGAAAAGAAAACAGAAATTGTTTCTTTTACTACCAAAATTACCCTTAGATTTAAAAACAGTTTAAGGGATATTTGACCCAAGCATAACTTGGTAAGATTCAGGAAAGCCACAGTCAATAAATGTCTGGCCCTAACAAATTTCAAACCAAGATACAACTGTAGGTTTTAACCTTTAAGATGATTTCCGTTTCTAAGTGTTTCTTACATGTTTTTCAAGTCACTTAATTCCTGCTCCTCACAGAAGTAGTTCATAAATAATGGAATCCCAGCAAAGCCACACAGCATGTGAAGGTGGTGCGGGTGTGTTCCGGCTTCACCTTTCACACAGGCCCAGAAAGTTTCTCTTATCTCAGAAGTCAGGGTGGGTCCATCTTGCTAGTCCAAAGGGCAGAGTACAGTAAGAAAGCCATAATCTCAGTGTATCAAGTTGATTTTAAGCCTATATTCTGAAAAAAAAATATTGCAACCTATCAAAAAATAATCAAGTGATCCTTTCTGTAAATAAATATTTTTGCTTATAATTAAAACTTGGTCCTGTAAGAATTAAAAGGATCTGTGACAACTTCCATAAACTGTATCTATCTATGTAGACTTTCTTTTTGAGACAGAGTCTCAAGCTGTCACCCAGGGTAGAGTGCAGTGGCATCGCAGCTCACAGCAACCTCAAACTCTCGGGCTTAAGCAATTCTCTTGCCTCAACCTCCCAAGTAGCTGGGATTACAGGCACCCGCCACAACGCCTGGCCATTTTTTTGGTTGTAGTTGTCATTCTTGTTTGGAGGGCCCGGGCTAGATTCGAACCTGCCAGCTCCGGTGTATATGGCTGGTGCCCTAGCCACTTGAGCTACAGATGCCAAGCCTTTTTGTTTTTTTAAAGAAAGAAGGTCTCATTCTTTCACCAGCCTGGAGTACAATGGCCTAATCAAAGCTACCTATGGCTTTGAACTCCTGGGCTCCAGTAATCTCCTGGCCTCAGGCTCCCGAGTAGCTGGGACTACAGATGTGCACCACTAAGCCTAGCTAATTTTTCTTTTTTTTTTGAGACAGAGTCTCACTATGTCGCCCTGGTAGAGTGCTGTGGCTTCACAGCTCACAGCAACCTCCAACTCTTGGACTTAAGTGATTCTCTTCCCTCAGCCTCCCAAGTAGCTGGGACTACAGGTGCCCACCACAACGCCCGGCTACTGTTTTTGTTATAGTTGTCATTGTTGTATGGCAGGCCCAGGCTGGGTTCGAACCCACCAGCTACAGCGTATGTGGCTGGCGCCCTAGCTGCTGAGCTACAGGTGCTGATCCCTAATTTTTCTTTTCTTTTTTTTTAAATTAAATCGTAAATACATAGATCATGTATACATTAATGCATTTATGGGGTACAATGTGCTAATTTCATATAGAATTAGGAACACTTACATCACACTGGTTAATATATACCTCATCTCGTTTACTTAATGTGTTAAGACATTTATACTCTATACTAATAGATCTGACATAAACCCTTGGATTATGCACCATAGGTGTGATCTTCTTTTTTTTTTTTTTAGAAAAGGGGGCTCACTTTGTTGCCCAGGCTGGTCTCAAACTACCAGCCTGAAGGGATCCTCCTGCCTCAGTCTCCCAAAGTGCTCGAATTACACGTGTGAGCCACCACACCTTGCCTAAACTACATTTTTAAGTAATACCAGGCATAGGGTAGAAACTCAAATCATACAAAATAGCACAGAACGAAATGCTCAGTCTTCCTCCCACGCTCTATCCAAGAGTCCTCAGTCCTCCTCCCAAAGACAACTATCGTTATCTGCTGTGCACACCCTCCCCTGTGTGGTCTGAGCACAGGCGAGCAAAAATGCATATCGTCCAAACACAGAACCCTATTGGTTTTGTTTTTATAAAACTTTTTTGGGGGGAGGGATGTCAAATACAAGATAAGATGACAGCCAAAAGTATATAAGAAGTTATTTAAGGCCAGGTACAGAGGCTCATGCCTGCAATCCTGGCTCTCTGGGAGGCCGGGCGGGAGGATGATTTGAGCTCACGAGGTCGAGACCAGCGTGAGCAAGTGGGACCCTCATCTCTACTGAAAATTAAAAACAGAGGCAGGAGGATCAGCAGAGCCCAAGAGTTTGAGGTTGCTGTAAGCTATGAGTGAGACTCTGTCTCAAAAAAAGATGTTATTTAAGTATTTTACACTTTCAAAAAAATGTCTTATGAAGAGAAATAAGGCAATGTAGGAAAAAAACGAACTAGGTCTAAGTGAGAACGACACACAAGTCTGCACCCACGTGAGGCGGCACAGAGAAGGGCGGGGCAGCAGTGCCTGGATGCACACCACGAAATCCCCCGAACAGCTAAAACCGTCCACCCCTGCCCCGCTCTCAGGGCTGGCTTGCCTCAGACTGGACAGTTGGTTTCCCAAACACAAAACAAGCTGATCTCAGGGGAAGGGTGGGGCGGGGAAAGTTGGGGGACTTCTGCTGGATCGCGGCAGAGTCAGTGCGGGTCCAACTACTGGGAAGTGGAAGGCCTCCAGCATATCCCCAGGCATTCGGATGACACTGGTATGTCTCAAAAATAATCCTTCCACAGCTGAGACAAACATGTTTTTCCTTTAAAACATCCCAGAGGGCAGACACGTACAGAGAACTGATGGCATCAAAGATTTAGTTCCAAGATTTTTACATACCAGACCCTAGAAATACAGAGAAGAGGAGCCGTGAGACACTCAGTGGGACAGAGAGCAGGCTCACGGACATCACAAGGGGTGTTACTGCTGCCCACTCTAACAATTTCACAAGGGCTCGCCCACAAATAAGGTTCCCAGCTAATTTAAAACCCAAGGAGCTATAAGAACCTATCTAGGAAATGCTCAGCAAAGGAACAAATAGTGCAACCCCATATTAAACACAGGCAAAGGAGGAGGACCAGCCCTTCAGATGTGCCGGTGTTAATTTCAAGGGACAGTGAGTTGTTTCTGCACGTGGTGTGGACTCCAGGGTCAGTGTGGATCGTCTACTTCCCTTACCATGCAAAATCTCAGCCCTGACCCGTAGCATGAGTTATGTCCACATTAACCCAGCATCACGACACATGGAATTATGGCCTTCGGTGAGGAAAGAAGCAGGAAGAATAGAACCACCCCTGACCTAGAAGATGCACTCAGTCTCTTTCTTTCTTTCTTTCTTTCTTTTTTTTTTTTTTGACACAGTCTTATTTTGTCACCCTTGGTAGAGTGCCGTGGAATCACAGCTCGCAGCAACCTCAAACTCTTGAGCTCAAGCAATTCTCTTGCCTCAGCCTTCCGAGTAGCTGGGACTACAGGTGCTGCCACAATGCCCAGCTATTTTTAGTACAGATGGGGTCTCACTCTGGCTGTCGGGCCTCGAACTCCGGAGCTCAGGCCATCCACCCACCTCAGCCTCCCAGAGTACTAGGATTACAGATGTGAGCCACCACACCTGGCCTCTCAGTCTTTCTTAGATGAAGAAATTTTAAAAGCAGTTTATGAATTGTCTTCCCCAGGGAATAAATCTAAGGCTTTAAGGTATGTGGTCAGTAGTTGAGACCATCTAAAAAGGTTCTGAAAAAGGAGTGATTCCTTATGGATGAAATAGCCTGTCCTTTTCTCCCAGTAGCCAAGAAGCCATGCCCAGCAAACAGAGACAGGGTATTCATGCCTATAAAACATTCGTGGTGTGCAACTTACAGAGGCTATGCAGTGTAACAGGTTTTGTCACTGAACAAGGTAGCTGGTCATTGTCACCTCACTCCAAATCCAGAATCACCCATCACACACAAATAAGGTTCTCAGCTAATTTAAGCCCCAAGGAGCTATTAAGAACCAGCTACCTAGGAAATGCTCAGCAAAGGAATAAATACTGTAACCCCATATTAAACACAGACAAAGGAGGAGGACCAGCCCTTCAGGTCACTCCTGCACTTCAGATGTGTCGGTGTTAATTTCAAGGGATAGTGAGTTGTTTCTGCACGTGGTGTGGACTCCAGGGTCAGTGTGGACTCCAGGGTCAGGCACACCCATCACCTTGCCTCCCTAGACCTCCCTCTACTTGGAAGAACTCCTCATAAGTCACAAGAACAGCAAATGGTTATGGCTCATTTTTTCACCCTAATCCCTAAAACTATCAAGCTAGCAGCACTGAAAGGCTACTGGTAGCCAGCAAACTCAACCCTGAGAATTAGTAAATAACCTGCTAGAGGCGAGAATACAGAAAAGACAGGTTAAAATGCTTCTGGCCCTTTCTGTATTACAATCTGCTCTACAAAAATCCTCTTGGAAAGTGATCAAAACATGTTTCGGAAAAAAATTTTAAATACGTATTTCTTAAAAATTGACTCAATCCATTGCTAATCTAATACCTCTTTATAAACTGTCTTGAACTCTTACTCTTCTTTTCCTGGACATTTTGACAATTAGTAGGTAAGAGAACTTACAGAAGATGTTTAACCTCTCTGTGGCTCAGGTTCCTCCTCTAAAATAGGGTTAAGAGGACCTACATCACAAGGATATTGTGAAGATTAAATAGCTTAATGCAGGTAAAGGGCTTGGAACCGTGCCTGGCTAGAAGCCTTAACTATAATTACTATGTGGTCGTAACCAGCGTGCACATGCAAGTTTTATTTGTAGCACCTTATAAATTATTGCCTTACAATCTTCATACTCATCATTTTTAGTGACTACCTGATATTCTGATAAGTAGGTATATACCACAGTTTACCCATCCAAATGGTTCTCAAAAGGTAATCTAAGTCATAACGGTTCCCACTGACCATATTACTGAGTACCCAAACTTATCCATCAAATAACAAGGATCTGCACTTAAAGAGAGAAAGGAAAGACTTCCAAAATTGGTTTATATTACACGGTTTCCAAAATGAAAAAATATGTAATTTTTTTTTGTTTGTGCTGTTTGGTTTTGTTTTTTTGAGACAGAGGCTTACTCTGGTGCCCAGTATCATTATAGCTCACAGCACCCTGAGACTCCTGGGGTCAAGCGATCCTCCTGCCTCAGCCTCCTGAGTAGCTGGGACTACAGATGCAGGCTGAAATGCTCAGCTAATTTTTTTCTGTTTTATTAGAAACAGGGTCTTGTTCTTCCTCAGGCTGGTCTCGAACTCCTGAGCTCAAGCTATCCTCTCACCTTGGCCTCCCAGAGCACTAAGATTACAAAATGAACCTCCACACCAAGCCTACAATTTTTAAAAGACCATGATTAGTGTGTATTTTTGTAACTTGTTGAGAAACATAGGGTCCTCGTGGTACTCATCAGAGTCTCCATACAGGTGGGACAGACAAGAAACACAGCAATAGTAAATTCCTTGAAGGTGAAGACTAAAGGAAATACTAACCCTCAGGATTCTTTTTTTTTTTTTTTTTGAGACAGAGCCTCAAGCTGTTGCCCTGGGTAGAGTGTTGTAACATCACAGCTCACAGCAACCTCCAATTCCTGGGCTCAAGCGAGTCTCTTGCCTCCGCCTCCCAAGTAGCTGGGACTACAGGCGCCCGCCACAGCGCCCGGCCATTTTTTGGTTGCAGCCCTCATTGTTGTTTGGCGGGCCCGGGCTGGATTCGAACCTGCCAGCTCAGGTGTACATGGCTGGCACCTTAGCCCGTTGAGCCACAGGAGCTGAGCCGAACCCTCAGTATTTTTTAAGTATTTCTAAAATTTAGAACAATGAATGCATTTTTAAACATGTAAGTGCACCTCTCCCGCCACCAGCTTACCAGATCCTTACAAAGCTTCATCATATCTCCAAATGCCACACACATTAAGATCGTTCCACTCGATCCAGCATCTTATTCCACCTGTTGCCCAAATGTCAGTGCCACTGATGAAATTTTTTTTAATGTTTTTTTTTTTTTTTCTTGAGACAAAGTCTTACTATGTCACTCTCAGTAGAGTGCTGTAGTGTCACAGCTCACAACAACCTCAAACTCCCGGGCTTAAGCGATTCTCTTGCCTCAGCCTCCCATGTAGCTGGGACTACAGGCACCCGCCACAATGCCCGGCTATTTTGTTGTTGTTGTTGTTGTAGTTGTCATTATTGTTTTAGCTGGGCCAGGCTGGGTTCGAACCCGCCAGCCTCAGTGTGGCTGGCGCCGTAAACACTGTGCTCTGGGCGCTGAGCCCCACTGATGCATTTTATTTGGTCTGTCATAGACACACAACAGTGTCTTGTGGTATTGTCCTGTGGGGTCTTCACACAGAGACTTTAAGGAAAAAGAAAATACAATAAATAGTTTGGTTCAACATCATGTGGCCAAAACAAAGGAAAACACCAGCATGACAGACATCAAAGAAAGTCCCCCCTCACCCCATAAAGAGACTCACACACTGTTCCCCTCAGAGATCCTGGCAAAGGGGCAGAGTAGCTGAACTTCATTCCATAAGCAAGGTAAATCCCACCCACCGGAAGCATTTTTAAATCCTGTTTTAATAACAAATGATTAGCAGAATCGAAAAGTTCCACTTTGGTGAAAGGTATGTCACATTTTGCTGAGTGGGAGATATCCCCCAGCGTTGGCAGCAGGGGAGGGGACAGCCCTGCTTGCTGCCCTTCCCACAGGACACCTATTCTTCAGGACAACACGAGGTTCTGGAAGCCTTCATTGTTCTACCTAGAGATTAGCCATGTCCCTTTTAGTGAAAGAATATTTAAAAAGCGAAGCATGTGGCAGTCACACTTCTAGGATATTCTACTGGGAGTCCTTAGAAATGCCCTCCCACTACTCTGTTTAGGAAAAAAGACACTTAATCACCACTGCCTCTTTCCTCTCCAAAGGCACATTCCTAAGCATGTTCCTCAGGAACACCCTGGAGACTCAAGCCCTGGATTTTTCTCTAGAAGATTATCAGCAGACTTCTGCCTGCAGGAAAGGAATTTCTCATCTCATTAGCTGCTAAGGATCCTTTGCCAAAGGCTTCATTAGTTACCAAGCTGCTGCAGGTAAAAACTCCTTCTTCAATGGTAAGAAAAGGGCACTAAGTCCGATGCCACATTCCAAATTGGGAAACTGTAAGAAGCAGAGCTTTGACCTCATACTTTTAGACATCTCTGGTCTCTAATCCAGTGGGCTAAATATAAAATGAAATAGTTCTCCCTGCTCATTCAGGCAAGCATCGCCTTGCCCTGTGTCTGCGGGAACCACAGCCA
Organism: Perodicticus potto; assembly: GCA_963574655.1. Taxonomy (NCBI): domain Eukaryota; kingdom Metazoa; phylum Chordata; class Mammalia; order Primates; family Lorisidae; genus Perodicticus; species Perodicticus potto. The sequence continues at coordinate 11,880 of CAUYRH010074685.1, forward strand.
TTCACTCCCTGGCAGAGAGGTTGGGTGGCTCAGCAAAGAACTGGACAGCCAGCCCTGGACCCTGTCCCGAGGAAAACAGACAAGGAGGCCTGGTCTCCTCCTACCCAGGTAAGGCTTGAGATCTGACTCAGGACACCTTAAGGGGAGCAGAAACCCCTCTGCCAGGGGTCTGGATGACTCAGAACCAAAGGCTCCCTGAGGAACTGCTCTGACATGAAGATAAGGTCTAAAAAGACCTCTTATCACTCTATTTAGGGTCAGGCTTCTCAATCCTCCTGGGGCTAAGCCAGAGCTACCTGCCTCTCCACAAATGTAGGGTAAGAAGCAAGATTTTCCAGGACATATGGCTGTAATTTTCCATTGCAGTATTTTAATAAATATCTAAGATTATCGTCAAGGGGGAGGAAGAGTGATGTCGGTAAATATAAGTTGGAGGTGACGGCATTTTAATAAGCACGTGTACTGCTGGTAATGTAATTATAACATTTTTTAGTTAATAACTACAATTAAAATGACATATCAGATACTATTTATATGCACATAAAAACCTTCCTCTGACAGTAGCTACAGAAATATAATAGAAGCCTTTGTAACCAAAAGGCAGTTTACGCAAAATGCTCAAGACTTTTTTCTACACTTAACTTTCCCTCATGTGAAACACATTTAAATGGCTCACTTACTTGAGTTTTATTTTTCACTTAGGGGTTTAGCTTTCCTGATGTTATAGTCTACTATTCCGGTAGCCCTGGAAGCAGTGACTTCATGAGCTGTGTGAGAGCACACGATGAGATTACATCAGCTGCAAAGTCCCCAAACAAAGACGTGGTCTGTGTTAAAACAGTAAATACTCAGAAGACACACATCCACACCCAGTTTCAATGGTGTTTCCTGGTAATTCACCCAACAGAAGACTCCACTCTGGGTGTCAGTGCCCAAAGCTGCCTTGGTAATGGTGACCTCACCCTGGTATCACGGCGACTGTTGGGGAAAGAAAGCAACGGCCACTTCCCGGTTCACTTTCAGCACTAAGCTCTCCTTATTTTATTTGTTCTTTCTCATCACTGCCTCTCCCTCGCCCCCTGCCACATCCAATCCACGCATGTTAGGTCAACTGAACTTCTAAGAGATTTCTGAAATCCAGCCACCAGCCTAGGGCACCACTACCATCCGTCACCCAGGTCACTGCGACAGCCTCCCGCCTGTCTGCGCCACTCCAGGCCAGGCTGAAATCTATTCTCTGCCCAAGAGCCAAAGTGATCACAGACAAAGTGGCTCACACCAACCCTCTGCTTTTTTTTTTTAAGTTCATTCATATTAAAATGAAGGTACAATAGTTAGGTTACATTGTTCTCACTTCCAGGGCAAAGTTCAGTTTATAGAGCAGCCCCTCCCCCAGGGCGTGTTATACGCCCTCACAATGTGCACAGTGGGTGAGATCCCGCCTCCTGCCCTCCCTCCTTCAGCCAATTGTCCCCCCCAGAACTGGATTATAACAGTGTTTTATTGTTCTTAGGAACATGTAATTGTTTATATATTGATTTCATATTAGTATGGAGTACATTGGATATTTATTTTTCCATTCTTGCCATACTTTACTAAGAATAATATATTTCAACTCCATCCAAGTAAATGTAAAAGATGTAAAGTCTCCATCTTTTTTAATGGCTGAATAATATTCCATGGGATACATATACCACAGTTTGTTGATCCATTCATGGGTTGGTGGGCACTTAGGTTGCTTCCATAACTTGGCGATTATGAATTGAGCCATAATAAACATTCAAGTGCAAATGTCTTTGTGGTAAAATGATTTTTGTTCTTCTGGGTAGATACCCAGTAATGGGATTGCAGGGTCAAAGGGAAAGTCTACATTTAGATCTTTGAGGATTCTCCATACTTCTCTCCCAAAGAGCTGTATTAGTTGGCAGTCCCACCAGCAGTGCAGAAGTGTTCCCTTCTCTCCACATCTATGCCAGCCTCTGGTGTTTTGGGACTTTGTGATGTGGGCTGATCTTGCTGGGGTTAGGTGATGCTCTGTTGCTTTCCATCCCTCTTAAGTAAAGCCCACTGCAGGTGTCCCTGCCCTCGGGGCCTTTGCACAGGGTGTTCCTCCTCTATCAGGCCCCCTTCCTCCACTCTTGACTAGAACAATTCAATTTCTTCTTCAGCTCTCTGCCTCAGAGAAGCTATTTACAATCTCTTTGTTTAAATCATGTCCCTCCCACTCTTTTCTTTTATGATACCCTGTTCACAGTACTTATCACAATACATGATTATTTATTTATGGTTCATATGTTTAATATATACTCTCCCATAAGGCTCTGGGCTTTCCAAAAGCAGGGATCATGCCTGTATTGTTCACCATTATTTATACTGTATTACAGCACCTGGCACATGGTAGGGATTTTTAAATATTTGCTAAAAGAATGGATGAACTTTAGAAATGAGAAGGAAAACAGGCAGACATTTCCCCACTGCTAACTCAATGTCTCACAAACGAAATCCTAAATAATACTACCAAACAAAAACGAGTGAACATCTTTCACTTCACCTGAACAACTTTGGATTGCTCTCCTTGTTTTTAGTCATTTCATTCTGTTGCTACAAACAGATTAGGGGTGTTTACTCGAGAACATAGAGTGAACTCAGTCTTCAGGGCTGAGCTTCAGTTCCTACCCTGCAGTGGGAGGGAGGCAGCAGGGTTTCCGGTAAGGCCCATACTATTGCTAAGGGAAATTCTAAGAAAGGAAAAACTTAACCAATAACAACATTGCTCAAATTTTCCAACCTGTTACAAAAAACCTAAATGTGTTTTAGAAGCCTAAAGGAATAAAAGCAAACACCAACTGCTTATAGTTTATGACTTACAGCTCAATATAGTCATCTATGTCTCTGCATCCAATTATCTGGCCCTTATTTCTTTTTAATCACCTAAATTTCCATTGGCAACCTATCTCACCATCTTACTACACTTTCAGTTCTTCCACATATCTAACCCCTTATAATATCCAAATCCTTTCATATGTAACTGAATTCCCTCTGGAGTCTTTAATAGATGCAAGAATGTGACCCTCATCACTGCCAAGATGTCTTCCATGGGGAAGACTGTTAACAATATTAAGTTTCCCAGTATTTAGTTACGCAACAGCCTTCCAGTCACCAGGCTGAATAAATACTTGTTTTAATCTGCACTGTATTATTTCCTCCACATTTTGGAGCTCTTAGTACATCCTAAACTATGTGAGACTAGAGAGCTGAACAAAGAATTCTACTTGTTGGTCACCTGGTTCTGCCTCTCAGATTCAAGTCTGTTTCGTGCTCATGATACTTAATTGACTGCCATTTAAAAACCACTATTAGAGCCCAGGTCTATAACAGGTGTAGACGTGCAAAATCAATTTATCTCAATTTTTCCTAGCCAAAGGGCCACACATTTTGCCCTATTAAATGAATCCTATCTTTACGTCAGCATCAGCATCTGGGGTTTTAAAAGTGAGTGTCATCACAGTAAATTTGAGGTCAGCAAATTCTGAGTCAAGATAAAAAGCACATTCTCTTGATTCCAAATAAATGTGACAGATCAGGCTTATCAAGAAAACAAATGGAAATCTTAACAACAGTTAGCTTCTGGACCCATGACAAAAGTCACACTCCGTTGCAGGAACTCTTTGCTAGAGATTAGACACAGAATGATACACACACAGACCAAGTTTTGGATTTTGTTTCTAATTTTTAGTGTCTAAGATGGAGTCCAACAATTAATAACTAATTCAAATAACTTCCCTAGCCCAACCAGTTTCTTTCTTTCTTTTCTTTTTTTTTTTTTTGTAGAGACAGAGTCTCACTTTATCACCCTCCATAGAGTGCCGTGGCGTCACACAACTCACAGCAACCTCTAACTCTTGGGCTTAGGCGATTCTCTTGCCTCAGCCTCCCGAGTAGCTGGGACTACAGGCGCCCACCACAACGCCCGACTATTTTTTTGTTTTGCAGTTTGGCCGGGGTCGGGTTTGAACCCGCCACCCTTGGTATATGCGGCTGGCCCTTGCTGAGCCACAGGCGCCGCCCACCAGTTTCTTTCTGTTAAATGTCTGCCTCTCGGTGCATATCTTAATTCTCTAAATCTCAGTTATCTCAGGCTCCCAAGTGATATACCCAGGCTTCAGACAGGCTTAGTTTAACTGTGTTCCCCCCCCCGCCACCTCCCTGGAAAGTCCCAAAAAGCAGTTGATGGAAAGCTTGCAAATCTACCTAGAGGAGCAAAGAAGCCTTCTTCTGCAGTGTCAAAAACCATCAACTAAGCACTATTTTCCTGCAAGTTGATACTGTGACTAAGTGGTAATCAGCTCAGATAATGAGGCAGGAGAAACTGTTCAGGATTATATCTGAGAAGATGAGACAAATGAAGATGCAGAGACAAGATGCTTCTTGGAAAAGACAACTTAAAGAGGTTTTCATCTCTCACAAAGCAAGTATGGAACCTTCTGAATAATCCACGCACCCAGAAACATCTTCCAAACATCAGTGAGCTCTATCAACATACTCCCATTTACAAACAGGGAATCTTGGGGGTTCAGAAACAGAGCAGCCCCATGGTGAATCAGGACCACAGCAGGCACCAGACCCAGGGTTATGGAATCTCCATCTCTGGCAGGGAGATATAATTTGTCTTATAAAGGGAGAAAATATACACATAAAAAAACAGATACACACATATTGGGAGGGGGCAAGTCAAAGGACAGCCAAGAGTGTCCATGTAAAGTTGGAAAGGAAGCCGACCCAGGGCTGTTTAATCAGATGGAAAATTAGCATTGCTTCAGCCCCTCCTTAGAGAAACGTGCTGCTCACCTTATGTCTTGTAAGTTGATGCTGAGATACCTCATCCGTCCTCACATCAATGCTCTCTATTTTTATCTGATTTGAGTTCAGAAATGCCTATTCAATAAGGGCATCAGATATTCCATTTGCAAGCATGAATGCTGAAATAAACCCACCCTACAGTAAAGGAGTCTAGTAACTATAAACCTGGCTTTTCCTGTCTGCCTCATAGGGGAAAGTCAAAATACTATGTATGTCTAAAATACCCAAACTGTTGGGCTGGGCGCAGTGGCTCATGCCTGTAATCTCAGCACTCTAGGAGGTTGAGGGGGAGGATCCCTTGAATTCAGTAGTTGAAGACCAGGCTGAGCAAGAGCAAGACCCTATTTCCACTAAAAATAGAAAAAGCAGCCAGTTTTGGTGGCTACTCCTGCTGGAACCCAAGAGTTTGAGGTTGCTGTGAGCTAGGCTAATGCCATGGCACTCTAGCTCCATCAACAGAGTGTGACCCTGTCTCAAAAAGAAAAACAAAAAGGCCAGGTGCGGGTGACTCACACCTGTAATCCTAGCACTCTGGGAGGCTGAGGTGGTGGACTGCCTGAGCTCAGGAGTTGGAAACCAGCCTGAGCAAGATCAAGACCCTGTCTCTAAAAGATAGCTGGGCATTGTGGCAGGTACCTGCAGTCACAGCTACTTGGGAGGCTGAGGCAAGAGGATCACTTGAGCCCAGGAGGTTGAGGCTGCTGTGAGCTATGATGCCATAGCACTCTACCAAGGATGACAAAGTAAGACTCTGTCTCAAAAAACAAAACAAAAGGCCAGGTGTGGCTGAGGCGGGTAGATTGCCTGAGTTGGAGACCAGCCTGAGCCAGAGTGAGATCTCGTCTCTAAATAGCCGGGCGTTGTGGCAGATGCCTGTATTCTCAGCTACATGGGAGGCTGAGGAACAAGAATCACTTAAGCTTAAGCCCAAGAGTTTGAGGTTGCTATGAGCTGTGACACCACTGTACTTACCAAGGGTGACAAAGTGAGATTCTGTCTCAAAAACAAAAAAACAAACAAAAAACTTTTTAAACATAAATAAATAAAATACACAAAGTGGTTGGCTCAGCGCCTGTAGCTCAACGGGCTAAGGCGCCAGCCACGTACACCTGAGCTGGCAGGTTTGAATCCAGCCTGAGCCCGCCAAACAACAATGACGGCCGCAACCAAAAAATGGCTGGGCATTGTGGCGGGCTCCTGTAGACCCAGCTACTTGGGAGGCGGAGGCAGGAGACTCACTTGAGCCCAGGAATTGGAGGTTGCTGTGAGCTGTGATGTCACAGCTCTCTATCCAGGGTGACAGCTTGAGGCTCTGTCTCAAAAAAAATAAAATAAAATAAAATACACAAAGTGGGCCTGGCATAGTGGCTTACACCTGTAATCCCAGTGCTTTGGGAGACTAACGCATGAGATTCACTTGTGGCTAGGAGTTCGAGACCAGCCTGGGCAATATGTGAGACCCTGTAACTACAAAACTAAAGATTAGCCAGGCATGGTGGTGGACCCCCATAGCCCCAGCAAGCTTGAGCCCACGGTGAGCTGTGCCGGTGCCTCTGCACTCTCTCGATGACAGAGCCAGATGCTATAAATAAATACAAAAATAAATAAAATGCTCAAAGTGAATCACTCAGTGTGAGTCCTAAACTGTAGGGTTTAGGAGAGAACATGACTGACCTGCCTATTTAAGGTCTAGCAAAATAATCCAATGAGCTAATCAAGGCTGGCTTTGGTATATTTGATAAAGGCAATCAAACATTCCATTGGGTCAAGCACTGCCCTTTCCAAACACCTGTGAGAGAGAACAAATAAGTCAGTAATACCTTGGAGTGAACTAGTTTTTGCCCAGCTTTTTCTGCGGAAGTGAGGCACCCTGACAGTACTGGACTGTCTGCGCAGCTACAGGTGAGCGGCGGTCCCCCAGAGTCAGGAGCAGATAGAAGAGCTGGACAAACTCCAAGGAAGAACAATGCCCAGTCCTGCATGGCCTGGCTTCCTCCGTCACTGGGAAATCCTTACTAATATGGGTCCCAGGACACACACCACACTGTCCTAGCATTGTTTCTGGAGGGGCAAATTCTCACCAACCCCCTAGGCAGGTAAGAGCTAGAGGTAGGAGTTAGGAGTTAGCAATCTGGGGGCAGCCGGCATACCGCTGTCCCCTCCCCGACCAGCCTTCGCCCCGCACTGTAATGGCCCCGCTCCCTGGGTGAGCCTTTCAGGGCCGGGGTTGAAAGTGGGTTTCGCCCTGGCCCACTCATTCTAAGCTCAAAGTGTGTTGTTCAGTCAAATACTCAGGAGGCCTTCCACCTAAGTTATGGCCTGTACCATACACACTCTACCTACCCGAGTAAGAGGAATCCGCCTGTCCACGTACAGTTTCAACTCATCAAAAATATATTCCGTGCTTTCTGCCTGCCAAAAACGCCCCCAGATGCCGCCCCTGCTTCCAAAGAGCCCTCCTGGGCCGGGACAGGCGAATGAGAAGCTGAAGCAAGCACGGATTACTATCAGGCAGAGGGGCTCCCTCCCTCTCCCCGCGCCCTGCCCGCCGTCCCCTCGCCCCGCGCACTCACTGTGTCTTCCTGCGGCCCTGGTCCCGGTGCAGCTCCCGCAGGTCCACGTCGGCGCGGCCCAGGAACTTGTCCAGGCCGAGCAGCGCGCGGTGCAGCACAGTGAGCTGCAGGGTCGCGGCGTCGGCCGGTGCGGCCCCGGAGGACAGCAGCGGCGGCAGCTCGAAGGTGGCCTCCTCCCGCCACACGGGCGCGCCCAGGCTGCGCTCCGACACCGAGGTGGCGTACTTCTCCTTGCCCACCTGGATCACCGCGTACGCGTCGCTCGTGCCCCCGGGGCCCTTAGCCCGGAGGCCCCGTGCTTGCATCACCGTCACCTGCACATGAGTTGGGGACCACACGGCCCCCGAGCCCCTGCCAGCCGAGGCCGCTAGGGACATGGTGGCAACAGCTTGAACACGACCAGAAAACTGCCGCCACCCGCGGCTTCTACAGCCCGCCTCACCGCCCCGACCCCTTTAAGGCTTCCGGCCACGCCCACTCCGGGCCCCGCCCCAGACCCGGCCCCGCCTCTGCCCGCCCCCGCCCCACCTGCCGCTCCGGACCCGCCTCAGCGATGCGGACCGCGCAGGACCCCGGGGCGCGGGGGGCGGGGCTGGCGCGGCGGGGTCACGTGGCAGGGGCGGGTCTCTGAGAATTCTGCCGGGAGTAGGGATTGGTGATTGATGGGTTCCCGGCTGGCAAAGGTTGGAGGTCAGTCATACCTAATTGCTAGTGTCGTCTCGCCTATGAGCAGGTTTGTGGCCGTGCGCTGATTACGTCACATCTTAGTTTCTTCACCTGAAAACTGAGAAAAGTCGCCTCATGGAATTGCCGTAAGAAAAAGAGCAATGCGTTACAGGTGCTCAGCGCAGTACCTGGCACCGGGTGAGTTCTCAGTAAACGCTAACTCTTGAGGGTGGTCTTGACGATGTCCGCATTTCACTGCCTTTTGCTACTTTGGCTGTCTGGGGGCGCTGCTCTGGGAGAAGGTGGGTGCAGAGGAAGTGTCTGAAAGGGGAAGGCACGTGGGGGTGGGGGTGAGGTCGGTGTGTAAATGACCTATTTTGCCCTGCCTCACCAAATAAGGTGAGGTTAAATTAGGAAAAGAGAAGAAAGGAGGAACTGAAAGTGGGATTACCAAAGCAAACCTCAGTACCAGTTGGGGGGCAGCCCCACAGTTCCCCATTTCTGCCTGGCTTGGCCCTTTTCATTTCCCCCTGGGCTCCTACACAGTCCCTTCCTTGTTCCAAGTGTGTATAATAAATTGGCTGCTTCCCTTCATTTCTCAGGTCTTAGTTCAAAGGCTCAACTGTTCTATTCATGGGCATCAGATTAGAAAGGTCACTTTGAAGGCTTTTAAGTTTTACTATGAAGGAAAGAACATACATGTTCAAGGTCCCTCTGTAGAGCTGGGATTCAGATGCCGGCGCCCTGACTCCCAGTCCCGTGTTTACTGTGTCTCTTGCTCCTCCAGATGTGCAGAACCCCTATCTTGGATTGCTGGGGCTTTCCCACCTGATCCTGGGCTCGCCTCCCTCCAAGCTGACCTGCTGGAAATCCTACAATGCTGCTTCACCACCACTGCCGTAACTTCATACTTGACGGAGATTTCCAGCCATGCACGTTACCCTATCTCCAGAGGCTCTCCCTCCCTCCAGGCCTTTGTTCACCTTTTTGTCCCCTTGGTTATCCCTGCCATCCTCCCACTGCAAGGCTTCCCTCACATTTCCCCAAGATTTGACTTTTTGTGGTCTCCTGGAGGGCAGAGGCCAGGGAGTGACTTATTCCTCTTGTCTCCTTGCTGGCCTCTGGCAGGAACCTGGGTGTGCAGTAGGTGACTCAAGCAATGCTATTGAATTGAAGAGTTTGCAGGTATTCAGCAAGCATGAATAGTATACTTGCCCTTTTATCATGTAGGAGATTAGAAGACAGACATATGCAACTGAGGTTTTCGATGAGGCTTCCATAAAGATTTATTGAGAACTTGTTTTGTTCCAGGCATGTGTTAGGTGCCACTGAGGGCACAAAGCTAAACGAGACTCCATTCCAAGACATACTTCATATAAAGGAAGTCTCAGTTACTAAAATGCTTTGAGTGTTTTGAGGAGAGAGCAATTTATCTATGAGAGTGAATTTTTTTTTTTTTTTTTGAGATAGAGTCTCATTTTGTCGCCATTGGTACAGTGCTAGGGCGTGTTAGCTCACAGCAACCTCAAACTCTTGGGCTCAAGCTATTCTCTTGCCTCAGCCTCCCAAATAGCTGAGACTACAGGTGCCCACCACACACCTTTTTTAGAGACAGGGTCTTGCTCTGGCTCAGGCTGGTCTCGAACCTAATGAGCTCAGGCAATCCACCTGCCTCAGCCTCCCAGAGTGCTGGGATTACAAGTGTGAGCCACCGCACTTGGCCACTAAGTAGGTGGATTTGTATGAAGGCAGTGGCATTCATAAAAACGAATGGCAGCTGGACAAGGAGGAGCTGGATGGCTGTTCGTGTTCATTCACCCAGCTTTTCCGGCAATGGCAACTTGAAGCTATATCAGGTTTGGCGGACAGAGGGCAGGGGAAAAGCATTTCAGGAGGAGAGAACAGGAGACCAGCCTAAGCAAATGTTAGGGGCCAGAAGGCTATGGCAAAGTTAGAGGTTAAAAGCACCTTGTTGTGGCTGGAATGTAGAGTATTTTAGGAGGACAGAGTAGAAGTAGAAATAAGATAGCCGGGTGGCACCTGTGGCTCATCGAGTAGGGCACCGGCCCCATATACTGAAGGTGGCAGGTTCAAACCCAGCCTCGGCCGAACTGCAAAACAGAAAAATAGCCGGGCGTTGTGGCGGGCATCTGTAGTCCCAGCTACTCGGGAGGCTGAGGCAAGAGAATCACCTAAGCCCAGGAGTTGGAGGTTGCTGTGAGCTGTGTGATGGCACGGCACTCTACCGAGGGCAATAAAGTGAAACTCTGTCTCTACAAAAAAAAAAAAAAGAAAGAAATAAGATAGCCAACGTGGGCTCAGATCATGCAGATCATGAACCCCTGGCTAAGGAGTTTATACCGGGGTGTTAGACCAGGTGAGCCAGCCTTTAGAGGCTCAAGTTGCCTCAAGTTGCATAGCAGGTACAAGCAGAAGGAGCCCAGTGGCCAACAGCAGAGCAGATCACAACCAGATACCTGGGGACTGTCTGCTACCCACCGCTTGCCCATCCTGGTATCCAGTTGAAGTTGGTACTGAGTCCAATAAGATGTATACTTTCCTCTTGGTTGGCCTACTTGTCCAGTGTTTTACTATATCCCTGTCAAAGTCATAAATTTGGGGTCCAAAATGACCCTGGGAGTAAGTTCTTCAGTTCTAGTTTCCCTGTTTCCCCAGTAGAGAACAAGGAATGAAATGCTGCCAGCCTCCCAGACTAAGTATGAAACCAAAGAGGACAAGGGGGAAGGGATGGCAGGGAGCACCTGTGACTCCTGTGTTTTGAGTTTCATCCAGACACAAATAGATGCTGGTTGAAGCCGAGGGAGTCAGTTGAGGAGGGCAAGCCTGCCTCCCTGCCCAGGAGACATTATGAGCCCTCCCCGTGTCTGACACTGGACAGTGGTGGGGTTAACTCGGGAGTGGAGCTCGCTCAAGACAGGAATTGGAAATCTGTCAGAGAAGAGAGCGCCAGGGGCTTCAGTACAGGGTGCCCTCTGCATGCCTAGGAAGCTGTTTTCTCCCCTGCAGCAGGACAGAGCACCTGGGAATAATCATCTGACTTCTAACTTCACAGACCCACAGTCTGGGCTGGGGGATGTATGGGCACAACAACAGGTTAACAACGAGGCACCATGCTGCCCATCTGCCCTGGGAGGACTCTACCTCGGCCACCCCCCACCGGCTCCTGAAGACCAGGCAGTCCTGGACGGCTGCACCTGAGGGTTCACTGAGTTCCGGGGGAGTTTGTAAATATCTCCCACAGGCAGGGTGCAGTGAGATGGCTACTCATTCCACCCACCCTGCCCCGCCTCTGGCTGAGACTGAAAGAGGAAGAGTTTCAGTTGGCCCCAAGCACATGGACAAGGTGCCTGGCAGGTTAGACTGGACAGGTGAGGCACTTGTCCTCCTCCAAAAGCAGCACAACAGAGAGCTCCAGGACAGCAGCCACTGGCACGGTGGTGATGGTGGGCAGCTGAGCCGTGGGGGTGCAGTTAGAGCAGAGGGGAAACACACCGTATGTTTAGCCCAAGGGGAAGAATTCCCCTCAGTAAGAGAGTGTGTGATCCATGCTGGGGAAACAGAGAAAAGGGACTTGAGGGAGAGGGTTTGGCTGCCCCACTGCCAGTCACAGCCCTCTAACCACCCCATCCTCCACATCTCCACCCCAACCTCCCCCTCCCCACAGGGGCACTAACTCAGAGATCATCTCTGGAATGGGAACAACTCCAGATAGGCTAAAGTGCTGCCCCCAGTGAGGAACAGAAAGAGGCTGGGAAAGGCTGCTGGTCTTTCTCTTGTGCCTGAGATTCTGGGGTGTGGTGACAAACGTCCACTTGCAGTGATTCATTCAGCCAGCTCTTAGTAAACAGCCATCCACCTTCTTCACGGCCAGCTGCCTCAGCCTCCTGTCCACGTGGTTGACCATGACTACCTCCCAGGCTCAGGCCTGAAGAGCAAGGGCTGAAGCAGTGAGGGGTGGGAAGGGACCTGTCAGGGACATGAGACTCTCCCTGCCCCTGTGGCCGAGACAATGTGGAGGTTAAAAACCGTGGCCCAGCTGGATAGAAAATGATCTCACCAGGCAAATGGCTATTTCTTCTACAGACTTGCCCCCTACATAACACAAAGGTATTATCTTTTCAATTTGTTGAGTCCCCTCAACGAAGAACGACTACAAGGCCATAGAAGAGGTGCACCTCCCACCTTCTCACTTTCTACACAAAGCCTTAGCTTCTCTCTCTCAGACTGCTTTTGCTTCCCAGCTTGTCTTACACTCTGATCCAGCATGTGTTTTATTGTTTCCCTGGTACTCCTGGACTCCCCTCCCCTTTGTATTTCTAGCTCCGGGATTCCTTGCAAATAGAGGCAGTTCACGTTAAGTAGGAGAGACATAAATGACTTGTACAGCGTTCATGCACTCAGTCCCTGGTGCTGCCCCCTCTGTCTCTGTGCTACATATAACCATTTTGCTTGATTTTGGCTTTTTAGAGTCAGGGTCTCACTGTATTGCCTGGGCCAGGGTGCAGTGGCTGTTGATGAGTGTGATCATAGCTCACTTTGCCCTTGAACTCCAGGGCTCCTAAGTAGCTGAGATGATAGGCATCTTTTTAAAATATAAGGTTTATTTTTTTCAGAAGATTTTAAAAACGTGTTTGTGATAGATGCAAGCCCTATTCCACCTTTCCAGAATCAGTTTTGTGGCAGGTTCACTGAGTTCCGGGAGCGTTTGTAAATACCTCCGACAGCCAGGGTGCAGTGAAATGGCTGCTTATTCCACCCGGAAAAGTTTTTGAGTGTTTATTCCTCCTTGAGTTATCAGTTGGAAGCTATTTCTCAGGGTATTGTTCTCTTCCTGGACTCTCTCCTGGATCAGCCATGAACCTCCACCCTCTGAACCGTCAGGGCCCCTGAACACAGTCCCCTTCGCAACAGAGGTGGGTGTGAGCAGTCCCTTCTCCCCTTAACTCCTCTTCTCCTCTGATACCATGACATGAGGTGGAAGGGCATATTGACTTTTTAAATTTGTTTTTGTAGAGACCAGGATCTCACTATTGCCCATACTGGTCTCAAACTTTTGGGCTCCCTCTTCAGCCTCCCAAAGTGCTAGGATTACAGGCATGAGCCACCACACCCAGACAACATTTGACCCTACAGAATTACAGGATAGGCACAGAAGCTTAAAACTGAGCCCAGTACGAGGCTTTACAAAGACCAAAGGGAAGCTTCAGGATGAAGCACTTTACCTTGGGGTTCTTTCAAATGCCTCTTCCTACTGGTCCCATAGTTGCTCCTATGAATCTCTCCCACTTTTGGGAAATCCCAGCCCTTATCCACCCTCAGATGTATAACACTTTTCCTAGGTCTGAATCATTCACTGTAGAGTACCATTTTCTCCACCATCCTCAACCACCCACATTGCAGTGATTGGGCTGCCTTCAGCAACGAAGGTCAGTGACACTAATACCTAATAGAACAGCTGGGGAAATAAATTAAAAAGCAAAACCTATGCCTTGGTCTGAGTGGGTTCTTTTAAGACTTCTTGGGCTAAAAATATTGACCTGTCCCCAAAGCAAACGTTCCTAACATATACTACCTAAAGCCATAATGAAAAAGAAAATATTATCATATTCACATATTATATATATATATTTTTGAGACAGAGCCTCAAGCTGTCAGCCTGGGTAGAGTGCCGTGGCATCACAGCTCATAGCAACCTCCAATTCCTGTGCTTAAGGGAGTCTTCTGCCTCTGCCTCCCAAGTAGATGGGATTACAGGCGCCCGCCACAACGCCGGCCATTTTTTGGTTACAGCCGTCATTGTTGTTTGGCGGGCCCGGGCTGGATTGGAACCTGCCAGCTCAGGTGTACATGGCTGGCACCTTAGCTGCTTGAGCCACAGGCACCGAGCCTAATTCATAATTTTTAACAGCTATATATATTGAAATCTAGATGGAAAATAGAAGAAAAATATTTACATAACAAAAGCAGATTTTTAAAACAAATTATTAAATGTAGCATAGCTATAATTAAGGAAAAATGATGAAAAGAAAATGTATTCTAAGCATCCTATACAGAAAAGTGTACAAAAATATTCATTTTGAAGACTTTTCACCACCCAGATCAAAAAATGGAATAGTGGCTCGGCGCCTGTGGCTCAACAGGTTAAGGCGCCAGCCACGTACACCTGAGCTGGCCAGTTCGAATCCAGCCCGGACCCACCAAGCAACAATGACGGCTGCAACCAAAAAATGGCCGGGCGTTGTGGCGGGCTCCTGTAGTCCCGGCTACTTGGGAGGCGGAGGCAAGAGACTTGCTTGAGCCCAGGAATTGGAGCTTGCTGTGAGCTGTGATGCAACAGCACTCTATCCAGAGTGACAGCTTGAGGCTCTGTCTCAAAAAAAAAAGAAATGGAATAGTATCAGCAGCCAGAGAAAGCTACCCTTGAGTCCTTTCCAGTTGTCTCCAAAGATTATCAGTACCCCAACTTCTGTCTCCGTAGATGAGTTCAGCTACTTTGTTTTTTTCATTTTAGCAGTTTTTAATGGAAATTGTATATAAGATTATTTTATTCCTGCATCTTCTCAATTGTTTCTTCCTTGTACTTGCCCTTTTCCTTTCCTCCTTGGCAAGATTTGGCTTTTCGTTGGAGGATCTTTTTGCAGTCTTTGTCCAGTTTAAGCCTTATTGTAATAACCGCCTTGCTGGGGTGAACGCCTACATGGGCAGTTGTGCCAATTAGCCTTTCCTGCTGCACCCACTCCGTGTAGACAACATATTTCTTCCTGTAAACCTGGACTACTTTGCCAATCTGCTGACCTTTACCGTGCCTCTGGACAACCTGGACTTCATCAGCCTTTCAGATGAGCATGGATCAAACGTACTTCTGTCTCAGCTCTTTGGAAAGAGGGGAAGATATAATCTTCCTGCGAATGTGGGAAGGTGCATTGAAATGTCTTTTGCGGTTCTTGCTTCGGTCAGAAGTCACAAGGTGATTACACTTCATTTTGGCCACTGCCTCTTCGGCGATGGCCACAAAAGGGCAATTTTCACTACTTTTGAACATTATATAAATAAATCAGACATTAGGTATTTATTTGGGGTCCGGCTCCTTGCACTTAGTATTACGTTTATGAGATTCACCAATACCAGGAATGCTATTCCTGTAGTAGTAATTTGTTCCTCTTTATTGGTTTACAGTCTGCCATGGTATGAATATGCCACAATTTATTTTTCATTCTAACGTTGATGGACATTTAGGTTGTTTCTGGTTTGGAACTTCAGTGGACTCAATGATGGCTGTCCAGAAGAGACGTCTGTGAACGTGTGAAGTGCTGCCTTATTTAGAAGTCTTTCCTGGCGCAATAAAAGATCTTGCAGTCATCCCGGACTATCCAAATGGACCCCCACTCTGGTGGCAAGTGTGCCTCACGGAGCGCAAGCAAAACAGGAGAAAACCACAAGAGGAAGGAGGCAGAGATTAGACTGATGCTTCCACAGCCGCCACCAGGAGCTGGAGGGAACAGGGGCAGAACTTTACCCGAGCCTCTGGAGGGTGCCCAAGCCTGCTGACACCTTTATTTTGTATTTGTGACCTCCAGAACCGATAGTGAAGTTTGTAGTGATTTGTTACAGCAGCCACAGCAAATGAATAGGGGGCTATCAGGAATAAGGCTGCTATGCATTCTCCAGTGTCTCTTGGTGCATATACATGAACATGCACCCACACCCAAGAATGGAATCGCTGGATCGTAGGCTGAGTATATATTCAGCTCTAAGGGATATTGCCAAACAATTATCTAAAGAGGTTATACCAATTTGTACTCCCACCAGAGAGAGAGCCAGTTTCTCCACATCTTTGTCAACCTTGGTGCTATGATGTGGATGTTTGACTTCTCTAAAACTCATGTTGAAATTTGATCCCCAGTATTGGAGGTGGGGCCTCATGGGAGGTGTCTGGGTCACGGGTGCAAATCCCTCCTCAGTGGCTGCTGCTGTCCCTGCAGTAATGAGTGAGTTCTTGCTCAGTTCCAGCAAGAGCTGACTGTTAGAGCAAGTGTATATTTATATTACTTTCCTTCATATTTGCATTCCTTTAATTCTATTTGTATCCCTTGGTTTAACGAATTGAGCCAAGGGCAGACTTTACTTTCTTTTTTCTTTCTTTTTTTTTTTTTTTATTCTTCTTTTCTACCAAGGGCAGACTTTAAACAAACTATGAGAAGCCAGATTTGGAACAGACAATCTGGTTTGATAAAATAAAGGCAATTTTTGCAAAACAATAACAAAAAGAATTGGTTGTTGAGAGTTAGAGACCAGCATGAACAAGAGGGAGACTCGGTCTCTACTAAAAATAGAAAAATTAGCTGGGCGTTGTGGCAGGTGCCTGTTGTTCCAGCTACTCAGGAGGCTGAGGCAGGAGGATCACTTGAGCACAAGAGTTTGAGGTTGCTGTGAACTATGACTCCATAGCACTCTACCCAAGTGAAAGAGTGAGACTCTGTCTCCAAAAAGCAGAGTTAGTTGTTGAAAAGAGCCTGGCCCTCCTCCCTCTCTCTTCCTTCTTCTACTTCACGATCTGTACACACACCGATCCCTTTGCCTTTTAACATGGGTGGAAGCAGCCTGAGCCCTCAGCAGGAGCAGCCATGCTCCTTGTGCAGCCTGCAGAACCTGAGCCTAAAAAGCTTCTTTATAACTTACCCAGCCTCAGGGATTCCTTTATGGTAACATAAATGGACAGAGACACTTGGTATTGTCATTCTTTTACATTTTGTCCTTCTGGCGGCTATGCATTGGTTTTCATTTGTATTTCCCTGGTGACTAACAAGGGTGTACACTTCTTAAGTTTTTTGCCATTTGGATGTGATCTTTTGTGATGTGCCTATTCATGTCCCTTTTTCTTCTATCTTGTTGACTTGTAGAAAATATATGTCTCTACAAAGGTACACACATATTTGTGTGTGTATTATACACACACACACACACACACACACACATATATATATATACACACACCTTTGTAGCTACAAAGATATATATACCTTTGTCCAAGAAAAAAATGTAAAAGTAGGCCAGGTACAGTGGCTCATGCCTGTAATCCCAGCACTCTGGGAGGCCAGGGTAGGTGGATCACCTGAGCAAATATCTTCTCTTGCTCTGTGGCTTGCCTTTTCAGTCTCTGTCTCTCTTTTTTGGAGACAGAGTCTTGTTCCGTGTCCTAGGTAGAGTGCCATGGCATCATAGCTTACAGCAACCTCAAACTCTTGAGCTCAAGAGATCCTCTTGCCTCAGCCTCCTCCCAAGTAGTTGGGACCAAGTCTCGGCTTTTGCTCAGGCTGCTCTCTAACTCCTGAGCTCAGGAGATCCACCCACCTCAGCCTCCCAGAGTGCTAGGAGTAAGGACGTGAGCCACCACACTGGGCCACCTTTTCACTCTCTTGATGGTGTCTCTTGATGAAAAGATGTTCTTTTTTTTTTTTTTTTTTTTTTTTTGCAGTTTTTGGCTGGGACAGGGTTTGAACCCGCCACCTCCAGCATTTGGGGCCAGCACCCTACTCCTTTGAGCCACAGGCGCTGCCCTGAAAAGATGTTCTTTTTTTTTTTTAATTAGAGCCAATAGTGTACTTTTAAACATTTTAATTTTATTTATTTATTTATTTATTTAGCAGTTTTTGGCTGGGGGCTAGGTTTGAACCCGCCACCTCCGGCGCCCTACCCCTTTGAGCCACAGGCACCGCCAAGATGTTCTTAATGTTAATGAAATCTGAGTCCTCAGTCTTTCCTTTTATGATTAGTGCTTTTGTGTCCTATCTTAAGAAATCTTTGCTGTCCCAAAATCATGAATATATTTCCTTTTTAAAAATATTCTAGGCTCGGTGCCTGTGGCTCAACGCTAAGGCGCAAGCCACGTACACCTGACCTGGCGGGTTCGAATCCAGCCTGGGCCCGCCAAACAACAACAGCTGCAACCAAAAAATGGCCGGGTGTTGTGGCAGGCACCTGTAGTCCCAGCTACTTGGGAGGCAGAGACAGGAGACTCGCTTGAGCCCAGGAATTGGAGGTTGCTGTGAGCTGTGATGCTACAGCACTCTATCCAGGGTGACAGCTTGAGGCTCTGTCTCAAAAAAAAATAAAAATATTCTAGGAGCTTTATTGGTTTGCTTTTGTAGTTTAGCGGTCCACTTGGAATTAATTTCTGTGTATTGCTGAAATTTAATTTTTTGAGAAACTCATGACTCATATAAGAAAGAACACATGTTAAAATTTTATTTAACTTATTAAGAAAAACTAGTAAAGTGTTAACAACTTGTTCAAAGGTGACTCCAAATAACAGACACATTCATAGATCAGAAATATTCAAGTGAATATGCAAATGAAGGCAAAGCTGGTTTTTCCACAGGCAGAGGGAAGTGTCCCACCAGTAAACAGTTTGTTTTCATGAATTTTGCATTGCTGTTATCTACATGGCATAGAGTTGGGAAATAGTTACTATAGAGCCAAAAATCAAATAACCCAGAGGATGTACTTGTAGATACTGCAGTTTTCAGCTGAAGACAAAAATTTCTCTGCCATATAGTGTCAGATGGGGTCAAGATTCATTTTTCCTCCCATATGGATATTAAAGGAAACCAAAATAGTTCACCCCAAAATACACTTTGACATTTTGAGAAGGCTTTTCAGAGGACCTGCAGACAGAAGTAGTTCTCCAACGCTTTCATTTCGGGGGCTGGGGGCGGGGATTTGCATTTACAGAGAATGGGCATGAAGCAGCCAAGTTTCCTCTGAAGCCCTCCCTTGTCTGAATCTAGGAAAGATGAACTGAGAGCCAGATACCTTTAAAGTCCTAAAAGAAACATTTATCATCTTCCTCTGAAGACTGCTACCTGTAAGGTTTCGTCTGCTTAATAAGACCGGTCACCTGTACAGGCCAGGCCTCCTCTGCTCTCCCCCCCATAGCACGTTTTGCCACAATCCAAGCCGCTATTCTTTCTGTAACCTCAAGATCGTATCAAAGCTCAACCCTCTTCCCTTTCTTTGAGATCTTGTGTTTTGATAAGACTCCTGTGCACATTAACAAATTCATAAACGATTTGTCCCATTGAATGGCCTTTAGTGAAATGAGTTTTCATCAAACCTTCAGAGGCCTAATGGGAAGTTTTCCCTTGGCCCCTATAATAGCCCATAGACCCAGTGCCATTTATTGAAGACCCAACTTTCCCACATCGGCTCTGTAATATCGTGTTTCTGGATTCTGTTCCATTCCCTTATCCACTTGTTATTATTGAACCAATGCCACACTGTCTTAATCTAGTTTCATAATATCTCAGTGTCCAGAAAGGTGACATGTTTGGCTTTGTCCTTCCTCTGTCCTGTCAAGATTGTTCAGCTGTTCTTGGACCTTTGCACTTTCATAATTCATTTTGGAATCACTTTGTCAACTTCTGGGGCTGGGAATACCTACTCAACTTTTGACTGAGGTTGCACTGAATTTATAGATTGGAAAAAAGTTGTTATCTTTATAATACTAAATCTTCCATATAATACTAAATCTTCCAAACATGAACAAGGCACTTCCTGTTACCTGTTTCATTTTCTCAATGTTTATAGTTTTCTGCATAGAGGACTTATATGCCTTTTGCTACATTTATCCTCAGGCATCTGATGTTTTTGATGCTACTGTAAATGGTATTTTACATTTTCATTTTTAAGTAATCATTCATAATTTGTAAAACATCCCTAATTCTTGGGAGAGCGAGTCACAGAACAGATAGCAATGTTGGGGTTTTCTCTTTATTTACTCCTCCTCGACTCTTTCTCCAGACACACCCAGTGAGGTCCTTCAGATGTGGCAGGATGAAGAAGGAGGCTTCCCGCAGGATGAAAAGTCACCTGTGGAGCACGTGTCACCACTCATGTGATGGGTACGCCAAAAGCCCAGGCTCCACTACATAACATATACATGCAATGGAATTCAATTTGTACCCCCTAAATCTACTTTTAAACATTTTTATTTTTATTTTTATTTATTTTTATTTTTTTTGAGACAGAGCCTCAAGCTGTCACCCTGGATAGAGTGCCAAGGCATTACAGCTCACAGCAACCTCCAATTCCTGGGCTCAAGCGAGTCTCTTGCCTCTGCCTCCCAAGTAGCTGGGACTACAGGCGCCCGCCACAACACCCGGCCA
>CAUYRH010074687.1:0-34753 GCA_963574655.1 Perodicticus potto
TCAACCCCAGAACCACCATTGAACCTAGAAAATTCTCCTCTGGTTGCACTACTCACCTGTGAGCATTTCACAGGCCTAAGGAATATACAAGGTTCCCATATTCAGGGATGAACAGGAATCCCTAATTTCCTAGGCTTAAGCAATTTTTTGAATGGACTGTACCCGTTCTTTATGCGTTCATTTACCTTGCCACTAACAGGAGAGACTGTATCCATTCAGTAATGCACTCATTCATCTTGCCCCCAAAGAAGGGACTGTATCCATTCATTTGTAACCAAGACCTGGCCAAATGTAACTACAAAGTATCTGTGAGACTATATATACACCCCTAGACAAAGAACCCAGGCAGAGAGGAGATATTTTCCGACTTCAGTTTTCCCTCTGCCAGGAGCTCTGGTGTTTTTTCCTCTGTATTCTTTTCTATAAAATAAACCCAATCTTACCACTGACCTATAGTCCACAGATTCCGTCCTAGAATCCGCAACACCAATGACCTAACGAAGAAGAAATTCTAGTAACACCCAGATCTGCTAAGGACCCCTTTTCTTGCTCCAACTGTCTCATATGTAATTAAGACAAACTTGTTGCAGGTAGACTGGTAGGGGAAAGAATGCAGGTCTTCCTGCAAGTTATAACTCAATATTCTTTTTAAATTGTGCTCATTCATTGCAACGTGCTATAATAAAATAATATAGTTATGTTGATTTAATCACAGTTTTCTAGGCATTCAATTTTCTCCAATAATTTACTGTGTCAAACATGTAAAGAGCTATTCTGGGAGCTCTGCAGCTTCAAAGAAGTATAATATAAACTATTCACATTCAAACTATCAAAATAAATAAATCAAGTATACGAATAAATAAAAAGGAGAACAAGCTAAGTGCAATAAAAACAAATTTACTTTAATATTGTAAGAATTCAGAAAACAGAGGTAACTTTGGGGAGAAATAGAGAAAGATTTATAAAGGAA
Organism: Perodicticus potto; assembly: GCA_963574655.1. Classification (NCBI taxonomy): domain Eukaryota; kingdom Metazoa; phylum Chordata; class Mammalia; order Primates; family Lorisidae; genus Perodicticus; species Perodicticus potto. The sequence continues at coordinate 971 of CAUYRH010074687.1, forward strand.
CCTAATATTTATTGTTTGCGAACAATGTATCTTTTCTCTTCCTTTTAAAATAGTAGACAACAGTATGTTACTCCTCTAGTGACCCTGCTAGTAATCCTTGTAATGTTTGCAAAATATTTGATTCAGCTTAGGTATTGGTAGACATAGCTTAATTGGAGATTTTTGAAAATAAGCTAGTAATATTCTGGACCTTAAAGGGTAACAGTCACGTAAATGTCAGACAACACAGCTCTTCTTCTGTCTTATTGTTTACACACGGAAGCTATAGATGAATTTCTTATGGGAAGCAGATAATTTTAACTTGTGATTCTTATGATACTTTTCCTTTAACTTGTCCATGCACAATTATATCTTGGGTAACATCCATTTAATAATAACTAATGCAAAATAAAATATTCATTCAAAAGATTCTACCAATGAATTTGTAGACTAGATGATATCTGCTAGGTTAATAATATCAAGAGATAAGCCTATCACAACTTTTTTTTTTGAGACAGAGTCTCACTTTTCTGCCCTCAGTGGAGTTCGTGGCTTGTAGAAATCTCAAACTCTTGGGTTCAAGTGTTCCTATTGCTTCAGCCACCCAGGTAGCCGGGATTACAGACACCCACCACAATGCTCAGCTATTTTTAGAGAGGAAGTCTCACTCAGGCTCAGGCTGGTCTTGAACTTGTTAGCTCAGGGAATCCACTTGCCTCGGCCTCCCAGAGTGATAGGATTATAGGTGTGAGTCACCATGCCCGGCCACCACCACAAATTTTTAAAAGAAACGTTTCCAAGAGTTTTTTTGTTTTTTTTTTTTTATTGTTGTTGTTCTCTTTTTTATTTTACTGTGTTAGATTTATAGTGTATCCAGTTCAAAAATAGATATTCTGAATTTAACATTTTAAAAATTTTATAAATTATCATCCAAAAGCAAACTTTTTTAACTAGTCCTGAGCATTCTGGAAAATAAATAAAGTTCAAAATTTAGCTGAATTTCCCTTTGCTAGAATCACCTATGTAACACAGTAGATTAGGAATTTACAAACTAAAGTGATGAACTTAGATAATTTATAGAGTTAGTATGATATATTTAGATAATGAGGACATTCGAAAATATTATGTTTATGTTAATTTGTGTCTTAGGCCCTACATTATTACATTTATTGCATTTCCTGTGAGCTACTGTGCATAATCTACAAATAAAAATGCACTCAAGGAACCTTTAAAGACAGAATATAATTTTAGAACCTATGAAGTACTACCATCGAATTGCTTCAGGCAGTTTGAATTGCTAAATGATGGTCCGCAGATTTTACTTACTTGCTTGACTATTCCAAATTTAAAGTTTCTTCTAACAGTGACCATAGGAATGTTAATAGGTGGATGTATTTTTTTGTTTAGTTAATTTTAGGTTGGGCAGGAGATTAATAATGAATTATTAGTTGTCTCTCATTCATTGTATATTTAAAAAATTAGTACCAGTTCCATTTAAGCTTATAGACTGATCCAGATAAAATGTTTTTAAAATACTAGATTCGTTTCATTTAGTAAAACATTATTCATAATCTTAGAAATTTATGCTCCATAGTATTAACATGTAATATTAACATGTATCTTTCCTTAAAGGGTAACTAAGCCAGTGATTTTCAACTTTTGTGCCGCTACACCCTGGTGTATCATGAGAGGAGCTTACGTGTGACACAAAACGTGTTCAAGGCAATTAATTAAATTGTTTGAAAGAAGTTCAAGCCACAGTAAGTATATATTTTTTTCTTACTCTTTTTTATTTTGATCATCGTAATTTAAGTGTTCTGTGGATGTTTAACTATATGTTCAAGTGTGCCATGAGAGAAAAATGATAGAAAAACACTGAACTAAACCATGGTAATTATTTTAGCTCATGTAATATGGCAAAAATAATCTCAATACATCAATAGATGTGAATTGATTTTAGAAGTAATTTCTTTTCATTGAATATATACATGAGTCATATCAATTTGTAAAAATGTTACTCAGTAAATGGGTTACATGCTGTAATGATTCTGCAGATTCAATGTCTCTATATCAAATTCTTCTATACTTTTATTTATCCATTTATATATTTATCTGTTAAATATTTGGGTACCAGTGAGTTCATAGAATTTACCTTTTTAATTAAAATAACTTACTAAGTAGTGGGAGAGACATTAATACGTATTATAATGATAACGAAGACCTAAATATTGATTTAATTGGGAGAGAAGCTAAAATTTCTCATCAAATTTATTCAGCATTTCTTCTTTGAAAGACTGCAAGCACAGATTTTGTTTAGAGTGTTTCATCAAGCCCTTTATTAAATCCAAAAGTGAAAATAGGCAGATTTTGGATGAGCAGTAGACTAAGAGAAAGTCCATACGGAACCATACTAAAATAGTGCTGAAGACAATTTCCAATGTCAATTACAATCAGAATGAGTCTCTTTATGTCACCACAATTTATTTTTCAATTCAATTTATTTTATTTTCTTCTTCAAAGAAAAATAAATTTTGCCTCTTATATATAATGACTCTATAAAAGCAGGAAAAAATGTCTGATAAAATGGATTTATCCTCCCCATATTTTTTCTTTAAAAGTATTTCTTCCTGAAGGAGGCATTGCAAAAAGTAAAATTGTAGCATTTTAAGTTGTACAGTTGATTGCTAGTATGTCAAAATGAGAAAAATAGAGTGAATAATTTCTAAGTAGAATAGGTTTGTTTCAAGTTGCATTCAATATAGACATTTTTCCCCACCTAACTCTTCCACCACAAGAGAGGACAAGCCAGTAGCTTGACTAAAAGAACCTCATAAGGTATGTATTAAAGACAAGAAAGGATCTCACACTCATCAAGGCATTCGTTTGGGTCAGGCGGAATGCTAAGTATCTTTATTTTAATGCTAAGTATATTTTATTTCAGAAGAACACCATTGAAAAGTTCAACACGTGCCTCAATCCACACCTCTGGCGTTTGCCATTTTTCATGCCTTTCACCATCATTAGGCGGTCTTTACGTCTTCATGTCCAATTCACTTTTCAAACAAGTTCAATCTGCTTTCTGCTTACTTATTGCATTGGTACAAGTCACTGACTTAATCCTGCTCTAGTCATTGTTAATAATGGCATTCACACGGCTAAATAAAGGGCCATGTTTATTGTCTAACCTTATGTTTTGCAGCCTCAGGCTATCATAGCTGCATTTGATTTCTACCCTTGTGGAAAAACTGGTAATTCTTGCCTACCATGATTTTTTGTTTTCTTGGTTTTTCTCCTCCAGTCCTATCGTAACATGCTATTCATCGTCTATTGCTATGTAGCCTAATTCACTGAGTATTTAAGCAATAGAACGCTAGGGCCATTTTCTTATAGTATTTCCCTACGAGATGCTAACTTTTTTCATAACTTTAAACATCTTCTAGAAATCTCTTCTGAGATCCAGATAAGCCTACTCAATACCTTTAAATAAATGTATTTAATACTTTTAATACTTATAATTAAAATAAAATACTTTTATTTAAAATTATATTGCAATCTCAAAATTGACACAGATTCTATATATATTTTAATCCCATTCATCTCTCTGTGTTCCCTGTAACCACTCTTGTCCTCGCCAGGATGGTGTCACTACTCAAGCATCTTTTGCCTGAGATAAGAAAATAATCTCTTAACTGGTGACCCCCTCTATTCTTCTATTTCTCATTCAATGAACTAAGACTGTTTGATTCTAAATCAACTAATGCCACTTTTTCCCACCCTAACACCCATTGATCTTAAAATGCCAGTTCCTCTCTTGGCCTAAAAGCCATAATGGTGTCTAAATATCCATTCCCCAAAACTACTCCTTACTCATGCCTTACCACACACCTCATTGCAGTTTCTCAAGTGAGTCACTGTCACTTTTCCTTTCCCTACTGCTAGGATCATAATACTCTGCTGAAGTACTCTGCCTCTCTGCCTTTCTTGTTGTCGTGGTGTGTTAGTTTCCTTACACTTCTATTTTCAGTTCTCAGAAACACATGTTGCCTCCAAAAAGCTGCTGCCCATGGACCCACATGAATTAGATTTCCCCACATTATTCTCTTTCTTAGCAACCTATTCATTTCTGCTTTATAACACACCGATTATCTGTACAGGTGTCCATAAAGTTCATGTGCAATTTACTATGTTAAACTATTTTGAATTGAAGGTGAACTTTATGTCTACCCTGTATGTATATAAATATATATTATTATAGTGTATGATATAATAATACTATATATTGATATATATTGATCAATATATTGATCAATTGTTATCTGCTGCTGTTTTGGAAGGTGACTTATACATAGTGAGAATATATATTTGATATTCATCCTAACATCTTCTAGACCTGTGTGACAGGCATACTATAATTTGCCTTTGAATGAGTTGCATTTTTATATATTCCTTTTGTCGGGTCACATTGGTTACCAGCCAAACCTGTGACTTGTTTCAAATCAACAGAATAAGCAGAGTGATGGGATGTCACTGCCATGATTATGTAACATTGTATAGACCTATCTTGGCAGACTTGAGAGAAATCGTCTTGTGTGTCTTGAGTAAGAAAATAGTCCACTTGTTAACCACCGGTGGAAAGAGGTCGAGCATGGTGGCTCACACGTGTAATCCTAGCACTTTGCTAGGCCAAGGCAAGTGGATTGCTTGAGCTTGGGAGTTTGAGACCAGCCTGATATAGAGAGAGACCTGGTCTCTAAAAATAGCCAGGTGTTGTGGCAGGCACCTGTAGTCCCAGCTACCTGGAAGGGTAAGTAAGCCAAGAGGATCACTTGAGCCCGAGAGTTTGAGGTTGCTCTGAGCTATGATGCCATAGGTGATGCCTAGGGTGATAAAGTAAAACTTTAAAAAACAAACAAACAAACAAAACTGCCTATGGAAAGGTCTACGGTACAGCATATTGTTGAGGTTGCCTCTAGGACCTTGACCCAAGCGAATAGACAGTCAAAATCCTATGTTCTCATGTTCTCAGTCTTACAGCCATAAGGAAGTAATTCAGCTAATTCTGTATGTGAGCTCAGAAGTGAATTATTTTCTTGTCAGGACCCCAGGTCCAGGAGCAGCTGAGCTGGTACCTTTATGCAGCCTTGTGAGACTTGAGAAGACACCTGCCCTCCAGAGCTGTGAGATAATGATAGATTTTTTTTTTTAAAGCTGGTGGGTGTGTGGTAATTTTCTATACAACAGTAGTAAACTACCATAATCCGAATATACCACACTTTACCTTTAAACCAACTTAGACTGGGAAGCTATGAATAGGTTTCCGTTCTTTGTTATTACTCTTTTGTTCCACTCAACGTGCTTTAATCTTATGCCTCAAAAAAAGGAATATTAAAGACATAATCTTAACCATTTTTATATACAATTTACACTAAATAAACATTTTGGGTGATGTCATAACATTATCAATAATTCAAAATAAGATACCGTGTGTGAGAATATCCTATATTTGGCAATTAACTGCAAAGAAAGTGATAGAATGGGTTTTATAAGTTGTGAACTATAATCTGCAATTCAATGTTATTATTTCTAGACATCAAAGTTGTGTCTCAATATACAGCTGCTTCTCCATGGAAAATCAACTTTCTCATGTTTATGCCAATTCATTACCTCTGATTATGAATGAAATGTTACATTTGAAGTGCTATAAAATAATAATCTCTTAATAAATGAATTTATTCTTAATTCAAAATGCAGATTTATTTAAGTGAAGTAAGTGGAAATTAAAAGTTAATTGAAGAAGCAGCTATTTGGTTAGTTTGTTTTCAATTCTCAACCTTCCAAATTTTTGTAGACCTATTAAAAAATAAGTAAAATGCAATACATTAAAGTAATATTTTAGAAAAGCTGGAAAAGCTCTTTGGAGTATTAAGATGAGTAAACTGACCATCTTTATTCAACAGACTAAGCATTTCTCTCTCCAGAGTTAATTGCTGTTAGATCAGAATGCTCAAAATGGAAAGCAGATTGCCAAATTGACACTTAGAACTCAGTTCAGAAAGAACTAAGATGTTCAAAGTGAAACAGAAAATGAGAGTGAGCGAAGGAGAGCTTCTATTGATCTCGGAGAACGCGTTATATTGGCTGCTTTAGCTTTGAAATTCCTCTCAACATTGATTGCTTGATTTTGTTGTGGTCAGAGAGAAAAGGTAAAGACCAAAAATTTCAACTGTGATTTATTTTCTCTAATGCTTATAATACTCAGTCTCAATAAAATAAAAATTATAAAAGAGAATCTTGAAATATAAAAAAAATTATACTATTAAAAATAGTATGAATAATTTCCCAAAAGTCTAAAAAATAACATAAAAGACATTTGCTGTTAAGATGAAGACATTGCTGTCATTGTTGTAGAAAGAAGGCTTTTTGCATTTATCATAAATCTGCATTGGTGTCATAGGGAAAAGGTAGAATATTGAAATATAATACTCACGTTGCAAATTTTTCAAATGCTACTTCCAACAGCACTCACTTCATGAAATTTCATGGCTATAGTGCTCTCTCTTTCTAATTCTATCTGCCAAAATTTTGTGGCTTTTATTTTTTCAATAAAATCTTGGATAGAAACAAGATGTAAAACAGGTAAAAATGGCACTACTTTGCTTGAAAAATTGGTGCTTAAATAAAGTGACGGATAACAGATTTTAATCTCCAAACCTACTTACTTTTAAAACTCTGTGCAGTATATTCATAAACAATTATTCTGTGTCCACTGTAGTTTACCCCATAATATTTCACAATAGTTTTCTCTTTGCATTTATTCCATTTCTATAGTTGTATTGTACATTTCCTACAAACAGGAACTAAGTCTTTATGTACAATACCCAAATAATCTGAAACCTGGGTGCAACATTCCTCCTAAGCCCTGAGAGTATATTGACTATAATCTGATTCTCAAATTCCTGGAAATGAACAATTATGAAGAAAAATGTAATATTATATCATATCAAGCACAAATTGACACCATGAAGGTGATTCAACATATTTTTGTCTTTCCCCAGCTATCTCCTTCATCCTTATGATCCATAATCACCACCCGTGTTATGCACCTTACAGGACAAAACTTTCGATGCACAATTCACCTCTCTGATTGGTGATGGTTAACTATAGTTGTCAACTTGAGTTGTCCATGAGTTGCCCAGATTAAACATTGTTTCCAGGTATGTCCGAGAGGGTGTTTCCACTTAAGATTAGTAGTCAAATAGATGGGCCCACTAAAATGCATTATCCCTCCCTATGTGGTTGGACATTACCCAAATCTTCCAGGTTCTGAATAGAAAAACTCAGAGGAAGAAAAACTTTGACCCATTTTGCATCCTGGCTGCCTGCCCGCTTGAGCTGGGACATTAGCCTTTTGCTACCCTTTGACTAAGATTTACACCATCACCTCCCTGGTTCTCAGGCCTTTGACTTTATATCGAGACTTGAATTGTACCAATTGGCTTCCCTGGTTCCCCAGCTTGCACATGACAGCTCTTGGGACTTCTCAGCCTACATAATAAAGTAATCAAATTCCTAATACTGAATTTCTTCATATATGTATACATATAGAATATCTTCAAGTGAAATCTCTTCATCTCTTTGTGTATGTGCTTGTGTATCCATATCATATTATTTCTGTTTTTTTGGAAAATACTAATAAAGAATTCCTTGATCCATCGAACTATCTCTATCCCACCCCCTTTCACACTTTTTGGCTGTGTACACAATAAATTGTTGTACATGTATTTATTTGTATAAATAAAAATCTAGAGACACAGTTGTAAATATTTTAGAAAAGAATGTTTTATTCAATGTTTTACTAGATGCTTCTATGTGTAAAATATTAATTTCATCTTAAGTTTTAAGTTATTGCTTTAAATACAAGTATATCTAAGTAACATCAGGTATTCCAGGAAATATGAAACTGTCGTAGGAGAATGAGGTCACCACAGCTATTACAACAGTGTCAGAATGAGGCAGCGATATAATTAGCATGTTGAAAATGGAAGTCATAGAATGAGAAAGGTCGATTCAGGTTTTTTATGATGTCATTGGATGGCTAAATTATTCATCATACTATTTCAAAACTTCTGCTAATATGTCACATTATTTTTTTTCTGAAAATTCAAATTTGCTTATTTAACATCTTTTTTTTTCTACATGGCTTCAGTGGAAATATTTTTATTTTTTATTTTTTGGATTAAATTTCAATATACAAATATCCATTGTATACCATTAACAATTAGAGAATTAAAGTTAACATGACAACACAAAATATGTAATAAAATAGGAAATACATAGAAATAAATCTTCAGATATATATATATAGTGGATACATGGAAAATATTCAACTATTATTGAAAATATATAAAGACCCATGTATTTCTAAAAAATATAATGGATACATGGAAAATATCCAACTGTTATTGAAAATATAAAAAGACCCGTTCATGTAATAAAATAGGAAATACATAGAAAAAACTTCAGATATATATATATACATATATATATATACACACACACACATATATATATATATATATATATATATATATATATATATATATGGATACATGGAAAATATCCAACTCTTATTGAAAATATAAAGAGACCCGTGTCTGTATATACTGCAAAATTGTTATTAATGATGTTTTTTGTTGTTTTGGGTATCTGTTTTGTAAAAGTGAAAGCACACCAACAGGTTAAAAACGTTGACTAGGCACACTGATAAATTATTTTTTTAGGTACAATGATGCAAGTACAGTAGATGTTATGACACTGACTGACCTTAAATTATTTAGTTTGTCAAATTAACCCTTGGATAATGTAGGCACTATATTATTTTGTTTCTAAAAAAGATAACATAGCTCAAGGAAAATAATGCATCTATTTCAAAGATACTGTTTATCATCCTGAATCCAAGGAAAAGTTATGTGAAAATCATTACCATACTCTATGTAACATTCTGTGTAAGTCTGAAGGATCAGTCTTCTTTATCTCTGCCATTCACTCATATGATTTAAGTCTCAACCATAATCATTAAGATTTTATTTTAAATTTCCATGTGAGGCAGAGGTGAATTCACCAACACTGAGTCAAATGCTGTAATTATTGTGGGTAAAAATTCACACTCAGCAATTTTTCAATGATCTATGATGGCAGTGATTTAATTTGTAGGAAAGCTAGGAAATTCAAGGTTAATTTTCTTCACATATGTATACATATAGAAGGCTATATGTATATGTGTATAGCCTTCTATACACATATGTGAAGAAAAGCCTATATTAAGGCTTTCCTTACAAAATCTTTTTCCTACAAAAATATACTATCAAACACTTGAACTATACATGAAAGGGAGAAAATGAATAAAATGACAATAAGGGAAACCTATCATATCATTTAAAATACTCCCTGGGAAAAATTTCAAAATTTTCAGCATGTAACATATTATAAAAGTAAATACAACTATGAAGTTGCAGCAGTATATTTAATAATAATGATGTGAGAACAATGAAATTGATTTTTTTTCCTAAAGTATGTTTTCTACCAATTACCAGAGTGGTCTTTCCAAAGTCTTAGAAACGTAATTGCTCACGTGTTTAGAGCACTGCAATGAATCCCTACAAAAGAGTAAGGGACAAACTCCTCTGCAGATGTTGAGGAAAGTTTACGGTTTGGAATTTGCTTTCCTCTCTAGCCTCGGCATTTTTATTTTATTTTATTATTATTATTATTATTTGAGACAGAGTCTCAAGCTCAGGGCCACCCAGCTCACAGCAACCTCGAACTGTTGGGAGTAAACGACACTCTTCCCTCAGCCTCCCAAGTAGCTGGGACGACAGGCGCCTGCCACTTCTGTTGGAGTTGTCCTTATGTTTCATCTGGCATAGGAGGGTCCGAATCCACCAGCTTCTGTGTATGGGGCCGGCGCCCTACCCACTGAGCGAGGGGCGCTGCCCTCAGCTTTCACTGTGAGGGACCCCGCCTTTCATACTGCAGCCGTGGTAGGTGGGTAGATGGCTTCCTGTCTCTTCTTTATTTCATCTTTCTGGGTTTTCTTTTTTTTCCATTTTCTGATGTCCTCATACTCCTATAGCACCCAGAAAACCTGACAACGTAGTAATACTTCCATGTTATAACCGTGTAATACTTGTCTTCAATGCAGACTGTATGTTCAGGAAGGGTCAACCCATGTATGTTCAGTTGATAATGTTCTTTAAGCAAGAGCAGATTTCTTGTTATATATAGGAAACCCCAAACCCTAAACCCAATATATATTTGGATTTTTTGGTTACTTTTTAAAACAACTTTTTATTTGTAAACAATTTCAAACTTAAAGTTGAAAAATAGTACAAAAACACATGTGTACATATTTTTTAAAATCTATAGTAAGAACATTTAATATGAGATCTATTCCTTCAATCAAATTTTCACTAATACAATATGGTTAACTATAGGTATAGGGTCATACAGCAGATGTATCTTACTCATCTTCTGTAATTAAAATTGTATGCAATAAAATAATATAAAAATTAATATATTAATAAAATGATATGTAATAGCCTTCATTTGTAATTGTGAGTTGAATGTAAGTCAGAAGTTTGTAACTCAGGTGCTTCCAGTAATCAGAAGGTTTTTCAATTGACCTAAGATATATTTTAATAGCCTTTATGTGGTGGCTTTTCTCATTTTAACTCAGATATGGGCCCTAGAAGAATTTCATGGACTCTTCATTGCCAATCCCCACTAGTATTATAATTGCTATAATTGAAAGGGTGTTGCATAATAAATGAGGGCTCAGAAAGTGAATGCTGTCATAATTTTGCAAGGAAGAGCTTTTTTTATTATTTGGCTAACAGGCTTTTCATTTCCAAAGTGTCATAGATCAGAGAGAAAAACACAGTATCTATAGGCTGTCACTGAGATACAAAGTGACATTCAAAAACACCATACATAGGAGCATACCTTAAATTTGAAATTTTTGTTAACTTTTCAATAACTTTTTATTGCTTCTGCAGTAACTCCCATAATTCAATCAGCAGAAACTCTTTTGTTGGTCACTACTACAATGGAAGAATTGAGTAGGATGGCATTCCTTTCTTCTTTTAGAAAGTGGAGTAAAGATAATGAAGGGAATTTTCCTTAAAAATACATTTGAGGTTTGTGAATTTTATTACAGTCCTCTATTTTTTAAATAGCTATTGAGTATATATTGTGCAGTTGTAATCAGAATAAAAAATCTCCATCCTCAAGGAGGTCACTGTCTGCATAGCAAAGTTGTAGTGATGGGTCTTCAGATTAGTTGAAAATATCAAGGATATTTAATTATGCAATAATTTGTATTTGTCTACTTATTTTTTAATTTTATGGGTACACAACAGTTTCATACATTTATTCAATTTTTTTTTTTTTTTTTTTTTTTGCAGTTTTTGGCCAGGGCTGGGTTTGAACCTGCCACCTCTGGCATATGGGGCCTGCGCCCTACCCCTCTGAGCCACAGGCACCACCCCATTATTCAATGTTTTGATATAAGCATGCAAATTATAACAATCGAGTCAGGGTAATCATCATTGATGATTTCTTTGTGTAAGGAAAATTCTAATTGTCCTCTTTTAGTGATTTTAAAGTACACAATAAATTTGATTGTTAAGTAATTGTGCCACTGTATACGAGATCTTATTCCATCCATGTATAATTTGTACCTTCTTATCTCTTTTTGCAGTTTTTGTCTTTAATCTATTCCATATGATATTGGTATAGATACATCTGCTGTTTTCTTGGTTTCCATTTTCATGAAATATCTTCTTCCATCTCTCTATCCCTTCATTTTCAGTCAGTGAGTATCTTTATAGTTGAAATGAGTGTTGATAGGTGGCATATAATTGGGTATTGTTTTGTTTTATGTTCAGTTAATAGATTTATTTGCCTTTTCTCCTGATAATCTGCCTCTTGTAAGATTATTTCATAGACTAAGATATTGAACCTTCCAAGTATAAAGATAAAATCTTTCATTTTCCACACTCACCTATTATCATCATGTGGAATTATCTTAAGAGAAATAATATACAGGTGATAAGGAATTGTGGTTAACACAAAGCAAGCAACTCATAACTAAATGTCACATTTAGAGAGTTGTTATAAAGTGATTATCCATACAGATAAAGCAATTATATTTTGTTTATTATGATAGTATAAGATAATATAATTTGCTTTGTGGTGGTTTATTGCAAATTAGCACAAATTATGCTTGGTAACTTCATTCTTTCTTACTACTTTATTTGGAATATTAATTATCCCTAATATACATTGTAATTTATCCCTCTTCAAATAACTTCCATACTTAGAAGTAGATGAGTCAATGCTAGTCAGAAAAAAATACAGGTACTGATTATTCTAAATAGTTCATTATTCATATAAAGTAGGCTCTGAGTGACATACATAAGATGTTCATATATATAAAACCTGATCAAGAATATTGAATGTCATTCTTCACATAATCACAATAGTAACTCAGAAATTATTGTTGATGAAATAATCGGGTTTAATATTGCAAAGAGGGAAAAACAGTTGGATTGTTATATTTTTAGAACTTGGTGCAACACTCAGATTACCTGCTAGTGGATTTCAACCTAATGGGAGTCTCCTTCGAAAGAGCATTTGAAAAATAGAAAGGAAAATGTTTCATTGTCAACATGACACACGTGTCTGATAGTAATTGAGTGCCCAGGTGGCTGTGTCTAAGTGCCTGTGATGTATAAGGATGTACCTAACAACTAAGAATCATCTGATTCAAATGACAACCAATAAAACACAAATTTAGAAATCAAAGACCCCAGGGATATAAAGGCTGTTTTCTTAACACTTGCGTTTTCCTAAAATTTATATGTTAAAATCTAGCAATCAGTATCATGCTATTAGGTAATGGGACCTTTGGGAGGTTATTAGGACATGAGAGCAGACCCCTTGTGAATGGGACTATTACGCTTGTAAAGAGTCCCCACAGAGCTGCTTTTCCTCGCCTGCCATGTGACAAGGGGCTGTGAACCAGAGAGTGGATTCTCAAACCTCTAGAAGATGCTCTGTGAACCAGAGAGTGGATCCTCAACCCCCTAGAAGAGGGTTTGTGAACCAGAGAGTGGATCCTCAACCCCCTAGAAGAGGGTCTGTGAACCAGAGAGTGGATCCTCAACCCCCTAGGAGACGGTCTGTGAACCAGGGAGTGAATACTCAACCCCCTAGAAGACGATCTGTGAACCAGAGAGTGGATCCTCAACCCCCCTAGAAGACGGTCTGTGAACCAGAGAGTGGATCCTCAACCCCCTAGAAGAGGGTCTGTGAACCAGAGAGTGGATTCTCAACTCCCCTAGAAGAGGGTCTGTGAACCAGAGAGTGGATTCTCAACACCCTAGAAGACGGTCTGTGAACCAGAGAGTGGATTCTTAACCCTCTAGAAGACAGGCTGTGAACCAGAGAGTGGATTCTCACCTGCTACCATATTTGCCAGTAATTTGATCTTGGAATTCTCATCCTCCAGAACTGAGGAAAACTAGTTTCTGTTGTTTATAAAATATAAATTTTATAGTACTTTTTATAGCAGCCCAAATAAATGAGGACCAGAAGCACAGTAACAGTAAAAACAGGATTGGAATTGTTTTCTTCCTGTTCAGTATTTTTTAAAATCTTATAAATTCTCTGAATGTGGTAAGAATCAAATCACAATATCATTAGCTTCATTTGAAAATTTTAAATAGCTATAGGGACAGAAATTTTGGATTCCTCTCGTCTCCTTGTTTTCATCTTCTCCTAACTTCTCCCGTCCCTATGGATGTTTCTTCAAATGGGTCTTTGTGCTACAGCCCTTTCAGCGATAATCACTGTTATGATAACAGAGCCTTGGTAGTGTAGTGGTGAGGTTTGGGGGCTGTGGCTCAGAGCTGTTAAAGAATATCTCTGGAAAGAAAAATAGGAAAACTGTGTGTGTGTGTGTTTTAAATTTATTGAATTAAATTGGTGAGCTTGTATCATTAAATCTGAATATATTTATTTTAAGATTTGGCTCCCCAGGGTATTATTTTCTAGTTATGTTTTCTCCCAGTGTGTTCATGTGGTCTCATTTTGTTTCTTCGTTTTTCATTTCCCTTCACCTTTCTGTAGTGAATTTTTACAACACCTTAAGAGCAGGGTAGTACTAGCTATTTATTCATTTTTCCCCATACATCAAGGCTCCCATTCTGTAATGAAGACGGGGTAAAATTTCCTTTACACCGCCAAACGGCTGCTGCTCTCCTCCCTAACTTTGAAAGACTGTAAACAATGTTAGAGCCCTTTTCAAGCTTTTCTGTATGCCTGGAAGGTTCATGGACAAAGAGCTTGCAAGAGGGTAAAAATTCCCCAATTTCTTTTTTTTTTCATGTTTATTGATTTATTGTTTGTTTTCTTTCTTTTTTTTAACAAGTGAACAGTTTATTAAGAATTAAACAAAGGTATGATGTGATACAGTACAAGCAAGACACTCAAGATAGGTATAATAGTACTACTCACACAAAAACTTATATTTCACCTCAAAAAAAATCACAAGACAAAAGAGAAAGCAATTTCAATGTTATAAAATAAGATATTTCATGCAAAGTATTAACTCTGCCCCCCAAAGTCCAACCTCCCAAGTATTCCCAGATAGTTTTTTGTTTGTTGGAACTTCCCCAATTTCTACTGCATTCAGAGTTGTATTCTATTTGGCGAGCCCACATTCTGTGTTCACCAATGTGCTGTATTTTCCAGCTCATTCTTTTGTGCTCTCCCTCTCTGCAGGAACCACCTGTCTTTAAATCTGGGCCAGTTGGTTATTTGTAAACTCAGCTCATCTGGGGCTTGGAAAAAATGTTGTGAACTTGAATTCACTTTGGTTCTTATATTTTTCTCACTGCGGGACTAACTTTCTTTATAGCACTTTATATTCCAGGACACAGCCTGAGACTGAAACACCTTTTTTTATTAAGAGTATCTTGTGCATCTTTCCGTATCTATACACATAATTGTACTTTATTTTTACAGTGCTATATAGTATTTCTTAGTATGTATTCAGAGTATGTAACGTAACCCATTTCCTAATTGAAGAACACGAATTAGTCTGAGTTTTTAGTCAAGCATTGCTTCTATCGGTATCTTTTGAAATATATTTGTGTGATTATTTCAGAAGGATAAATACGTAGAACTTGGTGTTAGTATAAACAGTCCAAGTTGTCGTCCCAAAATACAAGTTTATTTATGTGTGTCCTGTAATCCTTTGATGTTTTTCACTATAGTTAAATCAAAATACTTTTACTTCTTCATTATCTGCCTTCAGCCTAATCTTCTCTTAATAGAATCTCCATCTCCTATTCCACCTACAGTTTTACTTTATCAACAATATGAACATACTCAATGGTTCTTTTTAACATCAAAAACTTTTAAAACCTACATTGTAACAATTTTAATACCACAGAGATTTCCTTATAGATAATTGAGTCTACATTTATGTTTGCTGCTTTTATTGTGAATAGACAAGAGAGACAACTAAATGTTAAATTAAACTAATATATTCTGATACTGATATTGAAAGCATATCCATTAAGTTGTTCAAAAACATTTACATAATGATTTTTCTTTATATTTAGGGCTAAGGAAATTTTTTTTCCATCTCCTTATGAGTTTATTTACTCACTTTTATTAGATGATGAGAGCATCATAGCTGATTTCTTTTCCATTTCTACGTTGATTTACAGGAAGCCTTAGTCAAACTTCATGTTCCAAGTTATAATGCCAGCCTAGATTTTGTTGGTACCTGTTTCAATGAGATTATCGAACAAGTAAAATATTCAAGACACTATTCTAAAAGACTTTCCTAAGTGGACTATAATTATAAGTATTTCTCAAATTTTTTGTTCTTGTGGTGCTTACTTATAGCAAACTTAGAGGGAAAAAATGACCAAAGGTTTTGAAGCAAATGAATAACACATAATACATTAGAATTCAAGAAGATGGATTACTGTAATTTGGAAGAAATTTCAAAAATATCTTTATCTTTCATTGTGTATGTACATTAAAGGTAGATGTCAGGATTTGGAATAAGAAGCATGAGGTTAGGAACATCTGCAATGAATGTTTGAAGAAAATGAGAAGAATTTTTATTCTAATAAATCAAAAATTTAAGAAAAAAGTGATTTGGCTTTGTTTAAAATTACTAAAAATTACTATTTATGATGATAAGTCTTTAAAGATCAACTTTTATAAAGGCAAAGGTATAAATTGTTAAAGCACTGGGCTAAAAATTATCAGTAAGATAATGTAGATGTAGTTATAGAATATTTATACTCTAATTTAGATCTTATATTAAGAGATTAAAATGTTCACTGTTTCTGAGGATTTTCCTTTAAATAGATACTAAGCTAGATGCGAAACACAGAAATAAAACAAATTCTAGGTTTTGATTGTTTGTGAGGCCATAGAAGACAAGAGATCGTGTAAATCCAGTATCAGGGCTGCACCAGCACAAAGTGTTAGGCGCACGCAGGTGGCTTATTATTCATTAAATGAGGGTGTGATTTGGGGGCATGGTTCTAGGGGAGGATGCTCAGAAAGTTTTCACAGAAAAAAATCATCATGGAAATATCTGGAAGAACAACCATTTGTAAAATGATAAGAAAAAAAAAGAGTGATTTCAGATGAAAGAACACTGTTGTTCACTGACACCCTGGTGACAAACTCACAATGATTAAAGGCCAGGTTGATATTGCACCTAACATATAGTAAGATTGTTGAATAATAAAATAATCAATTTTTAAAATATTCTATTTACTAAATAACAGCAATGGTCCCAGTAATAATGGATTATTTTCCAAGCATTATAATTCTATTCGATTTCTTGATTGCTTTTAAAATTTCTCAGACTCATTCAAGTAGTCTTTTATTTATTTATTTATTTATTTATTTTATTGAATCTTAGCTGTGTACAATAATTCAAACATGGGGTACAGTGTGCGGGCTTCAGATACAATTGGAGAAATTTTCATCAACCTGATTGCGATAACATTCAAGAGACTTTCTCATTACTATGTGAGAACATTTTTGATCCGTATTTAAAGGATAAAAGACTTCCAAACGTAAGCAACATTTTTACTCTCTACTTTCTTTTAAGCTTCTAAATAAAAAGGATATTGTTCTGTCTCTCCAACAGTTATACCTTAACCACTACACACATAGAATTTTCAATGTTTAATAGAATACTTACTTAAAAGACATGGTAGAGAAGAAAAATGACAATTTAGAATTTATTTCAAAAGTCTATTGGACTTTCATCTATCTTCTGTAGATTCATATAAGTTTCAGTATGCAAAGCAACGCATTTTACAGGCCTTCTCCTTGCTTCTTTCTTTAAGGTAAGTCATATTATTAAAAAAAAAAAAAAAAAAAGCTGACAGCCTTCTTCTGCTTGTTTATTTATTTTGAACAGCAATAGTCGCCTTTCAGTTATATTGAAAGTCATTGCATGGTTGTACGAGAAGATTTGGCAAAGCAAATAATTCAGTCTTTAATTTATTTGGTTGAATTTTATTTAAAAAATTGCTACGCTTTGGCTCATAAATGAAATTTTATGTACAATTTAGTTTGGAATGAGACCCTTGGGACATATTGTGTGAAAAAAAATTAATGCCATAAAATGTTTTCAATGAGAAAAATTTAGTGTCATGCTTTTTTTCTCTTAATGTGTTGGTTCCTGATTCTCTGTCTCTGTCTCTCTGTTTCTGCCCTCGCCTCTCTCTGTTCCCCCTTTTTACTCCTGCGTACATTCTCTCTCTCTCACACACACTGTCTTTCTCTTTTTCTCTCTCCTAGGATGTGAATCTTTAAATGAGATAAATTTAATTATGTTTCAATTTTTCCTTTGCCTTTGAAAAAAATTAATTACAAGTTAATGAGTTAAAAAACCTGCCAGTTGTTTCAAAACATATTACAACTGGGGGAATTCAAAACACTGCTGGATACATTAACTTTCTGATTTCTAATTTGTACATGCAAATCTTATTCATCGAAGCAAATATATCCAATATAAGAATGGAAGTTGAAAGGTAAATAGTTTAAGGAGTAAGTAGAAATAGAAGTTAAATATAAAGATTAAGAAGAAGCAACATTGACATACTAAGTTCTCTTTATTCATTTATTCCATCTGTTGAGTTCTTGGTGCATGCAAGGTGCAGCTGTAGATTTTAGCAATGTGTATAATAATAGGCAAAATTTTCAAACTCACAGAGCTTACGATCAAATGGCAAAACCACCTAGCACATACCAAAATGATATTCAATCTCCCCCTTGCTCAAGGGAGCCCACACCTTCAACACTCTAAAGCCCACATCTGGTGCTTTGTTTTCTTCAGCTTTTTAAAAATGGTCATCCTATGGAAACACTGTACTCACTCTCTTACTAAGACACTGCTCAATTGGACAATTAGAGGATATGGAATATGTTCATGGCAATAGAGAAGGTTCCCGAGGAAGTAACAAAATGTTGCAAAATAATGAGGAATTATTTTAGTGACAAATGAACAGGAAGGCCTGGCAGGAATAAGTTAGCTTTTGAGAAGGTCCTGAATAAAATGAGTAACTGTGTTTTGGAAGAATTGATAGAAGAGAATACTGATGAATAGAGACAACTAGGCAAGAGACAGATAATAGATCATGTTCTATATGTATATAACATACACATAATATATATGCATATAAGATGCATGTAATATATCCGTATATAGCATACATGTACATAGCATACACAGATATGCATAAAACATATGCATGTAATAAAGACACATAAACATAAGCTAAAGTAGAATTAGTAATAATACTGACGATTAGGTTAGGGATCACCTGAATAAAAGAATGAAGAACAATAATCTTTGTAGAGACTTCACAAAAAGAAAATATTCAAGTTAAAATCTATTGCCTGCCTCATTTAATTTATGAAGTGTATAATACATAATATTTCTCATTCTTTCAAAAAGCAATACGTTTTCTTTTTGTAGAATGTAATCCCCTGCTCTAAGATTCTTTACATAAACCCATCATTTATTTTGATATCTGTTTTGGGTTTTAGTTACTAATTAATACCTTCTGAGACCTTAACCTATCAATAAGGTAGAAATTAGATGTAGGACTAATCCAGAAATATTTGCATTTAAAAGGAAAACATTCAATTTTAATGAATGAAGTCAGGGACTGGAGTTTGGGGTCCAATAGACTGTGATTTTGAGGCAGAGAGCGATGTTATCACTTTTCCTTAGAGTCTATGTGTGCATTTTTGGCTTAACTAGAAGGTAGTTTTCTTTGTTTGTTTTGCTGTGTTTTGCTTTGCTTTGTTTTGTTATGGGAGATGGATTAAAGTAATGTTAGACGTTTAAAAATATACACCTGGCAGGTTTCACTGAAAAGTTTTAGAAAGAGACTGACGTGGTATCTTGAAAGAGAAAATTTCTGAAATGCTGTTAATATTTATGTGGTAATATTTTATTTATGAATTATTCCTGTAGGGGGAAAAGGTAAATCCACAAATAAAAATTTGATATATGACAGTAGTTCTATCCCACTGGTAAAAATATTTAATAAATATAGTTAGTTGATAAAAAAATAGAAATTGATTTCATTCTTTAATATGTTAGCTTGAATGTGCTGCATTGTTTTAGGTGATTATAAAATTTTGTACCACAACTTTCATATTTCTCAAAGAAAAAGATATTTTAAATCCGTAATGTTAAGATCTTATAGTTTAAAACTAAACGTCCTGATTAACCTGAACACTATTTCAAACATATAAATGTTAGAGTCATTTCATTCTCTTTTTTTTTTTAAGTTTTAATTTATTTTTTATTTTTTTTAGAGACAGGATCTCTCTGTCCACCAGGGTGGGATGCAGTGGTATGATCGCAACTCACAGTGCCTTGAACTCCTACCTCCACCTCTGGAAGTACCAGGATTGCAGGCCTGAGCCATTATGCCTTTCGTTCATTATCTTTTATAATACAAGGAGAATTGATCCAACATAAATTTTCTGTCTCTAAGGTAACACTTTCTATTCCGTTCCTTACTCACAGTACCATCCTACGCCTTATGAGAGTGCTTTGTAAAATGGCGTCATTGTGCCCAGTCAATCATATTCCTTGGTGACCTTCAGCATTTACCAGGATACCCTGAAATCACACCACTCTACACCTTTACATTTTTTCAGTTAGTCTGCAGTGCCATCGTGACATCAATTTCACTTTATTTGCAGAAACTAGGTTTGCAACTCCCAGCCCAGATGAAAATGAGACAGGTAAAACCTGGGTCATAATAAATAAATAAATGAAGTCTTCCACCGCTGCTCAATGGCTGCTGGTCTCCTCATGCTGGAAGATCTAATACAGAAGCTTACATCTAAGGACATAAACTCTTAGAAAACAAGTCTGTCACATCAGTAATCATATCCTGTACAGTTGTCTATTTTTGTGATGGCTTGGTCATAGCAGTGTACTTTTTAAACACCTGACACAACCTACAATAATGATCGTGTTTTTGATACATTGCTGTTGATCATCTGGAATACGCAAATAACCTTAAGATGCTCAATCCAATGTAATTATCTGCTTTCCACCTAGATAGATCCTAAACTCTGAGATGAATTAAGAGACATAAAATATTCTCCTTTTGCTTATGAAGAAAATGTTTTATTTGAAAGGAATACAAATATAAAAGATAAATACTTCATAACAGTGTATCACATCTTGAAAGATTGTAAGATAGTAGATATAAAGTGTTCTCACCACTAAAATGGTAAGCGTGTGAGGCAATATATATGTTAATTTGTTAGAGTTAGTCATTCCATGATGTATATGTAATTTAAAACATCACAGTGTATATGATAAACACATACAATTTTATATATCAATTAAAAATAAAAATTATATAAAAGAAGGAAACTATAAAATTATGAAAAAAAGAAAAAAGAAATAGAGGCTACTATAATGTTAGTATTTATTTCATTAGAGCTATCAGTTGACTTAGAAAGTACTCTCAGAAATATTATTTCATTTGATTTAAAAATGACCCTAATATAAATCATTTGCATTTAATTTTGCAAATTAAGAGCGATTTTTCAAAGTGAGTAACTTTGTTATTTACAAAATATTTCTAATTTAAAGAAAAATTTCCTTTTTTTGTGATAGAGAAATTATAGTCTTAAAGGGATTAACTTATACTAGACTTGGTCTTAAGATATAAATAATTTAAGGATATACATATGTATTTAATCATTTTCCAGGATTCAAATTCTACTATCCCCATGACAACTTGCTTGAGTAATTAATTACTGTCAGGTATAAACACTTTTTCTCCTTTATGTGTAATTAGCACTACTGCAGCAACTTATTATAATTTTACCCTTGTCATGACCTTTATAAATTTAGAAAAACATGGTCAATGTGATTCATATAATTAAGATTAGTACACTTGAAAACAGATATCAATTATCCCCTTAACCTTTACTTTCCTGTTCTAAAAATATATCCGTAAATGTTCTGCATTTTTATGGAATTTTTTAAGCTTTTTAATTATCACAATAACATTCTTACTTATGTTCAAGTAGAGAAAACATTACTGAAATAAATATATGTTAGAAATGTGCTTGAGTTTCTCAATCTATTATAATATCTATTTAAATAAAATGTTATTTTATATTTTTATAGTATGTGCATTAGATGAAAATGTTTAGAAGCAAACAAACAAAATTGGACCAATATCTACCAAGCACCGACTATGCTCACAACACCATCCTATGGGTCATGAGAGCGCTCGTACAATTTAGATGCACTTTTGCTCTCAAAATATTTGTGCTTCGGTTCTGGTGACATGGAAGAAAGAAATTAAATAGTAAATTAAATGCAAAAGTAGAGTACAAAGATGAAAGGACATGATGGGAGGAAAGGAAGGAAAGAGGAATAAAAGCCAACAGGGCAGTGCAGGTTTCTCGCCAAATCAGTGACCTTGGCAAAGCACTTTAACAGTTCAGAGTAGAGAGTTTTCTGGATGGGAGAATATTAAAAGTTTTGTCTAAACTCTTAGAAAGTATTTATTCAACTGTCTTATTCTAATTACTTAGGACCCACCTAAGTAATAATCAAAATAATAAATATACTCTCTACAGAATGGGTGAAAATATTCATAAATCATGTGCCTGACAGGGCACTAATATCTAGAATCTACAAAGAACTCAAACAACTCAGCAAAGAAAAAAAAGTAAAAGCAAACAGCACCTTTAAAAAGTGTGCAAATGACATGAGCAGACATTTTTCAAAAATAGATATACAAATGGCCAACAAACCTATCAAAAAACACTCAACATCCTTAACACTCCTTTGCAGCCAATTGAATTGAAGGAACTGAAGCAATTATCCTCAGTAATCTAACTCAAGAAAGGAAAAATAAAGGCCTCATATTCTCACTTATAAGTGGGAACCAAGTTATGTCTACACAAGGATACACAGAGTGGTATAATGGACATTAGGTACTCATAGGGGGCGAGGAGAAGAGTGAGGGATTCAAAATTACTTATGGGGTACAATGTACACTGCCAGAAGCCCAGGCTCTACCTATATATAATATATATCTGTAATGCAATTCACCTTTTACTCCTTAAGTCTATTAAAATAAAAACAAATATAATTTAACGATAAAAAGAAATTAAATACCAATTTTAAGCGTAAAGGAATAAATAAATGAAATACCCCCATCCCCTCCAAAGACCTAACTGTTTGGTGAAGCTTTTTAGATTAATCTTTCTGTGACTTCATTCTGGTGTCACCTTCCTTTCCACTCCCACTATCTTCCACCCTTGTTAAACTTTGTCCCCTTCCAGACACCATCCCCATCTCAACTCTTTGCTGTGCTGGAATCATGCCTGGAACACATCAATCCAAGATCTTCACAGAGTTGTCCTTTCTTGTCACCCAAGTTACTGCTAAGATTTCATTTCCCTAGACTCTTTTCCTTGACCAGTCTAATTTTGTCAGCCTTACTCTTACCACTGTTATTTTACAAATATTTTAATAAACACAAGAAAATCCAAGTAACCTTTTTTGAAATTTTATTTTAAAATAAACTAAGATAGGCTCACAATACTTACTTAATTTCTTTTTGTTCTTTTGGTAAACATTCCATAGATTTTTATACATCATTAGATTTTTGCACCTACAAGTAGAGTTAGGGTGTAAAATGATTCCTAAATACCATGAAATTTCTTCATACTTTTTATTCCTTTGTAGTCACACACTGTACTCATCCCAAAACACAGGCATTCACTGACAATTCATCATCACTCTCATTCTCTACAAGAATTTGGTCTACATGAAATCAAATTTATTGAAATCAAATTCTCCAATGTAACGTTTGGAGACTACTTTTGTTTGCGTAGCATATTCCATTTGAGATCCATTCTTACATCTTCTTTGGAAAGTATCTACTCAATTCTTTTGAATATTTTAATTGGTTTTCTTGTTTCCTTATATTGCGAGAATATTCCTTATGCATTCTGGAAAAGTCTCTGTCAAGTATGTGATTTGAAAATATTTTCTCTCAGTATGTTGTTCCTATTTCATTCTCTTAAAAGTTATTCGTTCTTATTCTGTGCAAATTCTCCTAATACTACGAAGGTTCTGAAATTGTTTTATTCATCTACCAGGCGTTCTCAAGCTTTTTAAAACAGAGGGCCAATTCACTGTCCCTCAGACCGTTGGAGGGACAGACCATAGTTTAAAAAAAAAACAAAAAACTATGAACAAATTCCTATGCACACTGCACATATCTTATTTTGAAGTAAAAAACGAAATGGGAATAAATACAATTCACAAGGCCACATGTGGCCCCGGGAGCCGTAATTTGAGGACCCCTGAATAGTGTTACTCGTGTACATTCTATACTCCACCAAAAGTGTCATGCTGTCAGATGACTTATTTATCCTTAGAGTTATGGAATAAGCTAGACTTATTACAATTGAATTTATGGACATACCCTCACTTCTGTGACAAATTATCACTGACTTGTAGTTTAAAATAACACATATTTATTCTGCCATACTTCTGTAAGTGAGAAATCTGAAATCAGTTTCACTGGCTCAAAGTTAAGGCATTGGCAGAGCTTCACTGCTTGAGAGGTTTAGGAGAGAATCCGTCTCCTTGCTTTTTTCTAGGAGGCTGTCCTTATTTTATGGCACACGGCTCTCAGCACATCGCCCCTTTCTCCTTGTGTGCCTTGTCACATTCTTCCTACACTGTGGTCGCATCTCCCTCTACCTTACCATTAAAAAGAAACTTACATTACATTTAGAAAATACCCAGATAATCCTGGATAATCTACCCATCCTTCCAAAAATTCATAGTTTAGTCACATCTGCAAAGTTCCGTTTGCCATACAAAGTAGCATTTATATATTCCAGACAATAAACCTGGACATTATTGGGGGCCATTAGTAACCTCATCACATAAGCAAAACGATGATAATCCTGCCATTACCCGATGTACTTGATCACTCTGCTCTGCATATCATAAACTTACATTATATACTTTGATAATTTATGATCTAGCTATTGTATGTGTCTTAATTGTTGTTTTCTCTCTAGCCAGATTGAAAGTCTCTTAAGAACCAAGTTTGTGACTGCTACCTTTCTAATATTCCACAAAGTAAATTCTTGTTGAATTCATGCATCTTTTACCAGACAGTAGATGAACAATCTGTGAGTACCAAGCCCCTGAATCATCGGGAGCACCAGCACCCATCTTGGATTTCCAATCTTCCACGCTCCAACTTGCTGGGTCAAATCAATCTTTTCAACAAATTTACTTCATCATTTGTTTTCCCACCTACAATCTTCTTTCCATAATCTTCTATTTTTTTTCTTTATTTCTTTTTCTTCCTTATTTGCTTTTTTGCTCATAGATATGAGCTCTATAAAAGACAAATTCTAGTTACTATAATATATTTTATTCATTAGAATTCACTTGCAATTGATTGATTGATTTTTTTGACCAAAGAAATAAAAGAAAATAGTTGAAAAGAAAGAATGCGTATCATTTTTCCCAAGAAAATTGGATTTCAACTTTATCAAGTATCTGACTGTGTCTATAAAATAAAGTGTGAATAAAAACAAAAAAAAATGCTTGGTTTCTGTCTTTTATCCTTCTGACTATTTTTTCAGGTGTTGTAGAAAGGGAGGATATGAGTTTACATAAATATTATGTAGTCTATTTATCTGTGTCATCGTCTGAAGTTTCTTGGAAGAGATGGTAGATATAGTGTTGAAAAGAAAAAACAATATGACATTTAAATTGAGTAGATATCTCATACATCTTTAATGTAGCTATAAGTTCAGGCTCCCCACGTCTATAACATATGAATTTGGTTTCAACTTTTGTATCCATATGCCTGTATAAAAAAAAGTGAACTAAACCCATAACAAAGTTATGGTTTCCTTCTTTGTTTAAAAAACAACTGTCTTGCTTTTAAATTCATTTTTTTTAAAAAAAAACATCATTGTTCTCTGTTACTGCCAATCTCAGAAGACAGGATTTTGTAGTGTTTAATTAAAATTTACATTCTAATGCTTACATGCCTTTAAAGTGAAAATACAGCACCTTGAATTTGAAGACGTATTCTAAAATATTGTCATTCTATGTAGGGTTATAACCCATAAATATTTTATTCTACATAAAAGTTTTAAAAAATCAAATGAACCAGTTTTTTTTAAAAGGGGGTAAGACATAATCAAATCAAAATACTTTGTGTTTATTCCTTTTTTCAATCTTCTATCACAGAACATAGTCAGTTGCATTATATCCGGGACAATATTTCTTAAATGTTTGTACACATGGTTTTATTTTAAATGTTTCAATCATATAATCTAAAATACACAATGTGAATTTCATATTTTTTCCCAACAAACAGGAATCCATGATTAAACTTTGACTAATGTTATAAATTCAGGTACTTCAAAGCATTATTTGAGTAATTTATGCCCAGTTTTTATAACAAGTTTGAGAAAATATTCCATTAAAAATTTATAGAACCAACTTCTTGAGTGAGGAAGACAACCATCTCAGCAGATAAAACAGTAAATAAAATTTGATTTTCTTGAAAATTGCTTTAGGGATTATGTCCACGGATTTAATATTCTTCAACATCTAGAGCCCAAAGGTAGATTTAGATATAAAGGTAGATTTAGATATTTAAATTTAGATATCACTGGAGTTCCAGAGAAACAACTTATAATCCCTAAAACACTAGGGAAAATTAAAAATATGCAAAGGAATTTCTGTAAGAGAAAAGGTATTATCATTAATAAATTTTAATTAGTAAGGCAATGTTTGAGTTTTTCTCTGAAGTATATAGTCAAGGGGAAAGTAGAAAATCTTACTTCTTGTTTAAATAAATTTATTAAGTATCCTATATACTTACTTTAGAAATATATTCTTTAATAGTTAAGAAATATTAATATTTATATTCATTACTATCATAGCTAAAAAATGTTGGAATGTATACTAAATAATTATTGAGGGCTTGAGTCTTGAAAAGTGCAGCGATTTCATTGAACAGTACATTATGACTTTTTAAAATTGTATATTACTGTAAAGAATATTAAGTTATAAGCAAAAAATTAGATAAACTAGGTCAATCCAGAATGGAGAGTTTAAATTAATATTCTTTAAACTAAAGTTGTGGAAGGCCAAATAATTGATTATTCATAAGTTTGTCATAGTGGAATGTGGTATATGTGCCTTTATCTCCAACAGCAGTTACTAGAAGATTGATTAATTCATTACATGGGACATGTGTATCCAAGTGTTGAGGAGACAGATACTTGAGCTATGTCAATAACACTTAATGCCAGGGACTGCAACTGCATCTTTCAAATTTGCATCTCTAGGACCACTTAGGGCGGAGAAAGGGCTGTAAGCAAAGTGAAGAAGAAAATCCTGAGAGACTTAGTTCAGTTGTGATAGAGAAGTGTCATAGGCACGGCTGTGATTCAATCTCAGGGAGGAAGAAATTGGAACCCAGGGATTTGGTGTAGGATTTCCAGTTTCCAGAAATCTGGGTTAGCATGGTCAGTATAGAGCCTGTTTCAAGGGTAATTTAGTGTTGACTCAATAGAAAACAATATCCTTTGTGATTCAAACCAGAATCAATCACTTAGTCTGAATGAAACAAAGCTTAATCTATACCTTTAATTCACTTGAATTAACATATGAATTTACCATGAGCAAAAGTCAAAAAATAATAAATAAAAAACTACAGCATGGTTGATAAAAACCAGATTTAAAGTCCAACACTGGTTGTATCGGAGTGCTCAAAGAAGCAATCAGCCTTAAGTTATTTATATTTTATTTGAATTTCCACTTCGTTAATTATCACAATTCATTTAAGAAACAGACATAAGTCAGAACTCTTTTAGGACCAACAACGCTACTCAATATGATTTAAACATAACAATAAAATGTTAATGGGGGTTTTGGAGGGTGGGGCTTAAATAATCCGTTAAATCACTTGGAGAAGAAAAAGCTGTGCAATTCCTCATGATAATGAAAAAACCTAGTACCACCAACTGAAATGATGCTCTGTATTTTTTCCTCCAAAACAAATATTGAAATTTTATTTATATCCTTAATATTTAGATTTGCCAACATAAAGAAGTAGAGAAAAACAAGCCTTTCAAATTGAACACTTTTGCATTATTTTCTCTCCCCTTCCATTAACAATGTGAAAAACTAACAATAAACTCTGAATTGACAACGCTCTCTGAAAATAAAGATTTCGTAACTCAAGGCATAATCAAAGAATGTAACATGTCTAATACATATTAAAAAATTGTACTTTTCTGTAGCACAAAATTCTTTATTCCTTATAAATTCTACTTTTGCTACTCCAAGGCACAATAAAGAACCAAACAAAATTGCTTTCACACATGATAAAATCAAGGCAGTTTGCAGGAGTGATAAGTGTTTTTGTTTGTTTGTTTTTTGGTTATTGTCTTAAGTAAAAAGATGGGATGCGACTGATATTACAGGAGAATTTCGCACAATAGATTTTTTGGGGGAATAATAATTGTTCTTCCGGAATAAAACTTTATGATTAAATTTCAGGTAGTGTTACAAAATATTCAGTAATACTTCACAAGAGTCTAAAAATCACCTTTTCAATTCGATTGTCAAAAGACATGCACAGAAATGTGTGTGTGTGTCTGTCTGTGTGTGAAGAGAAAGAAAAAGAGAAAGACAGGGAGAAGGGAAAGATAAACAGGAGACAGACAAGCACAGAGAAAAGAAGCCAAAAGAGAAGTTGAGTAGAAAATAAAAGGAAATATAATTATCAAGAAATAAGGAAATCAATTAAGACTTAAGAAACCAGATAGTAGAAATGGATTAAGTAATTCTAATTTTAAAATAAATTGACCAAAATTCTGTAACTGAAATCTTTGAAATAAAAATCACCTCTCAAACTATAAATCCTTATTTATTTATTTATTTTTTTTACTTACATTAAGACCTTAAATTCCAGTGTTTGATTGTTGGTTGAGAAAAGGTCTCACTCTGCTGCCGAGGCTGGAGTGCGGTGACTCGATCATAGCTCACTGCTGTTTGAATTCTTGGGCTCAAGTTATCCTCCTCTGTAAGCCTCCCATGTAGCGAGGAATATAGCCACATATCACAACCTGGCTAAATTTTTTCTTACATTTCTACAGATATGTCTCATTTTATTGCCCAGGATTACCTTGAATTCCTGACCTTAAGTTACCTTCTCGACAGCCTCACAAAGTGCTGGGATTACATTTGTGATCTCCCAACCCTCACTGATTTTTCATGACAATAATATAGTCCATTAAAATAGAATATTCCTTTATGGACACATATTTTACATTTAGTTTACATTATGAAATTAGTAATTTGTCTTCTGGAAAAATGTGAGCATTTTTAGAGATAGATGTTAAATTGAAAACTATACTATTAGATCAAATACCTCCTGTTTCTCAGTAAAATATTCATGGAGATGCAATGAAAAATGTAATTCCATAGTATAATAAAATTTAGGGGTACTTAAACTTTGCTTAACTAACTTCTATATGTATAATAAGTTTTTTATTATCTATAATTTTTATTTTATATAAATTTTTATTATATTTAATAAGTTTCTCCATATATATAATACATTTTTTTTAGTACTACTAATAAAAGTGACATGATGATAAATTGGGAAAGAAAACTCCCCAGGCTTCTGCATATCACATGTCTGTGTTTCACTTCATGAGCCTGAGATAACTTGAAAAAAGTCAGGAAGATATTTTATTCTTATTTGATCAATTCTAATCTCAGAGAAAAAGACCTAGATTTCCAGAGAACTAAACAGTCATTCTTTTGGGGGGGCCGTCGGGGGTGGAGAGGAGGCATAATTTCATGATGCCTTTCTGTATTCCGTGTTACTAAATATAAGAAAACAATTCTTTAGTACCAAATAATTTTATCTTTAGCAGCATTTAATGCATTTAGCTCTCTCTTTCTTAATTTCTAGAGTCTTTAGATAAACACAAACTTCACCAATGTCTCTCTCTTTTCCTGTGACTCCCTCAATTAATGTAGTGTCAAAATACTTAAATACCCAAATATTTGTCTCAAACTCTCTATTCTTCTATTTTCTTTTTCTTTCTTTCTTTCTTTCTTTTTTTTTTTTTTGTAGAGACAGAGTCTCACTTTATCACCCTCGGTAGAGTGCCGTGGGGTCACACAGCTCACAACAACCTCCAACTCCTGGGCTTAGGCGATTCTCTTGCCTCAGCCTCCCGAGTAGCTGGCACTACAGGTGCCTGCCATAATGTTCGGCTATTTTTCTGTTTTTGCAGCTCAGCCGAGGCCGGATTTGAACCTGCCACCTTAGGTTTATGGGACCAGTGCCCTACTCAATGAGCCGCAGGTGCCGCCCTACTCTTCTGTTTTCTTTTTGCCTTGATGGCCTAATTTCACCTTTTGACTCCAACTACCATTGTAAGCCCATTGCTCCTATGTTGCTTAGTGTCCCGTGCAATAACTACAGAAATATCAGCCACAATACCCGAGCATTGATTTCTCCAATGAATCTGCACGTAGCTATAATTCTTGAACCAGTTTGACTTGTGTCATTTTTCAGGCTTGCTCCACATACTCTTCTCTCTCCTTGAACTGTTGGACTGATGGCAATGCAAGGTATTATCTCCTGATGGATGAAAGCAAGGAAACAACTTCAACCAGGAAAGCATTTAATTTTATCACCTGCCTTAATTTTCAATTGGCCACACCAGGTCATATCTATGAAGGCCAAAGTCATTGGGTTATGAGTATTTTAATCACATATTTTACTAGGTCATACACTCAGAAGAAGTAAAGAATGAATCAAAATAATCCAGTATACACATCGTTTATATCTCTACCTGTTTTACTGAAACCCAAACTCATATATGTAATTATGCTGTGTAATACATAATAGGCACCTGAAATAAAATGGCAAAAAATAAATCTTGATTCCACACCAACCCTACTCTTAACCTATGTTCTTGTAGTAAACTGCATCACCTCAGGCCCAAGAGTTATCTACAATTCCACTTTCTCTCAATTTCTGCAACAATTCCTACCTTTTATCTCTAAAATATATTGGAAATAGCTCAAATCACCTCATCTACTTTGCTATCACTGCAGTCCACATCAACACCACTTTTTTAGGACTACTTTAATATGTTTCTTATATAGTTTCCCAACATTCTTAGTCTCTTAGCTATAATTTGTCCCTTTGTTTTCCTTTTTTAAAATTAAATCATAGCTGGGTACATTAATGCAATTATGGGGTACAATGCACTGGTTTTTACACAATTTGAAATACTTAAATTAAACTGGTTAACATAGCCCTCACCACATTTTCTTAGTTATTGTGTTAAGACATTTATATTCTACACTTAGTAGATTTAATATCTACCCTTGTAAAATGCACCATAGGAGTGGTCCCAACCATTGTTTTTTTATTTATTCTATTTTTTTCTTTATATTTTATGGTACTTACAAATCACCTCAGGGAATTGTTAAAATGTATATTCCAATTTCTAAAGACGAGGGTACAGCACAAGATTTTGCATTTCTGGAACCTTCTAATCTGCTGGTGTTTGAACCACACTTAGTAGTTAGAGGTAAGGCAACATTGTCTTCTAATAAATTTATTGTGAAAAGATTTTCAGTATAATTAAAGTTCATCCCAGTCAAACTCAACTGACATAGTTGTTCTACTGAAAAAAGCTAAAATATTTCATAATACAGAGATGATAAGAACTAAGTGCTTTTTCCTTCCACTGAATATTTATATCATCACATTTACATGTATATAAACCTCCTTCAAAAAAAGATACTGCTACTGGAAATGTGTTTTCTTTCCTCTGTTTTTATGTAATCGTGTTGCTTTTATATTGATGTAAAATAACTTTGAGATATACAAGGTCTGGCAATTAAGTCCACGAACTCATCCTTGAAACAGTACTACATACTTCATTGCTGACTATCACTATGGTCAGGGAGAAGTACTCCCTTTGGGAAGCTTTGGACTTAGCATCGGAACTGTCATCCTACAAGGTCTGACAATTAAGTCTGTGAACTTATCAGCATGTGCTTGCCTTGGCAGCACTGTACGCCAACGAGGTGAGATTTTATAACCTTGGTATATCAGGGTCTCAGAGCTGCGTTTATGTTGATGTGTGGCAGTGTCTTCCTGAGTGATATTCTTATGTGTCATAGGACAACCGCTCTGATGGCCATTTCAGAAAAAGAGTTCAAAATTACTCTGCAGGGTGAACTTGGTCCTGGTACTTCCCAAGGGGAGTACATCGAAGGTGACCATAGTGATATTCAGCCGTGAGGTGTGCAGCCCTGTTTCTAGAATGAGTTCATGAACTCTATTGTCAGACTTCCTTCAGACATAAAGGAAAATGATCATGTAAGATAACTTCGGAGAATTGGGTGAGCTGCTGTTGTGCGCTAAAATGTGTCATTACCAAATTCATACAATGGAATTCTAATCTTTAGCTCCTCAGAATGGGACTAGATTTGACAATAGAGATTAAAGAAGTAATTAACGTAAAATGAAATCACTGGGGTAGATCCTAATCCAATATATCTGGTATCTAAAAAATACAGGACATTTAGACACACATATGTGCACAAGAAGAAGGGAGACCAGGTGAGGCGTCCATCTCCAGGCCAGGAGACAAGCATGAGAAGAAACCAAACTTGCTAACTTGTTTATCTTGCGAGTGTAGCCTCCATAACCAGGAGAAAAAAAATTCAGTTGTTTAATCCACCTAGTCAGTGGTAGTTCATTATGACATCTAGAGTAAGCATCAGTACTTGATGAGAATTTGTAAAAATACCTTTTTATATTCAGGCTTGCTATGTCAAAGGGTCTGCACGCTTATACTGACATAGATCTTGTGTGTTTCTTATTATATAGAATGTAATTTAGAGGTGAAGGCTCTGAATGCGTCTGAAAATATGAGTAAAATTTTCTAGAAAGTGTGTGTGTATGAGTGTGTATAATGTCACAATTCACACTTTCATCCTCAGGTTAATTTAAGGTTTAAACATTTTATGCTCATTTAAAAAAATTTTTTTTATTAAATCATAGCTGTGTACATTAGTGCAATCATGGGGTACCATGTGCTGGCTTCATATATAATCTGAAATATTTTCATCCAACTGTTCGACATAACCTTCATGGAATTTTCTTGGTTATTGTATGAAAACATTTGTATTCTACATTTAGTAAATTTCACCTGTACCCTTCTAAGATGCAACATAAGTGTGATCCCACCATTTACCCTCTCTCCATCCATCCTCCCCCCTCGCCTCTACTCCCTTGCCCTGTTCCCCATATTCTTGTGCTATAATTGGGTTATAGCCTTCATATGGAAGCTATAAATTAGCTTCATAGTAGGGCTGAGTACATTGGATACTTTTGCTTCCATTCTTGAGATACTTTGCTAAGAAGAATGTGTTCCAACTCCATCTATATAAATATGAAAGAGGTAAAGTCTCCATCTTTCTTTAAGGCTGCATAATATTCCATGGTATACATGTACCACAATTTATTAATCCATTTGTGGATCTATTATAGACCAATATCACTAATGAATACTTGTGCAAAAATATTCAATAAGATCCTAGCAAACAGAATCCAGCAACACATCAAACAAATTATACACCATGACCAAGTGGGCTTTATCCCAGGATCTCAAGGCTGGTTCAATATACATAAATCTATAAATGTAATCCAGCACATAAACAAATTGAAAAATAAAGACCATATGATTCTCTTAATGGATGCAGAAAAAGCTTTTGACAATATCCAGCATCCCTTCATGATCAGAACACTTAAGAAAATTAGTATAGAAGGGATATTTCTTAAACTAAAGAGGCCATCTACAGCAAACCCACAACCAATATCATATTGAATGGAGTTAAATTGAAATCATTTTCACTTAGATCAGGAACCAGGCAAGGTTGCCCATTGTCTCCATCGCTCTTTAACATTGTAATGGAAGTTTTAACCACTGCAATTAGGGAAGAAAAGGCAATCAAGGGTATCCACATAGGGTCAGAAGAGTTTAAAAAATCTTTTATCTGACAGTAATAATAACCAACAGACACACTTTTTTTTT
>CAUYRH010074688.1:0-11039 GCA_963574655.1 Perodicticus potto
CCTCTTTGCCTGGAGGTCTGGTTTTTCTTATACTTCTAATTTTCCTTTCTTGTAAATAAATTCTCACTTACCACTACTCTTGTGGTCCGTCGATTCCTTCTTCGAATCGCCGAGACCAAGAGCCTGACATTCCGGCATCAGTGTCACCCCTACAATACAGATATCTTTAAAAAATAGTCCAGATTAAAGTATCTATACTATGTTAATAGGAAATACAAAATGCTTACATAAATTTATATGCCACAGTTGTTTACTGTTTTTTTGCCCCGTGTACTTTGTTTTTTTTCCCTGCCAAACATTTCTTCTAGATCATTTTCTTTAGAAAAATTGGATATCTGTCCTTCTTGTTAGCTATTTTTACCATCTTCTTAGGTGTTACTTTTGCCATTCTTTTACGTCTAATGTCCAGTTTCAGACTCACTTGTCAGCGACTGACATCTGTGGCAACCTTTGACAGACTAACCATTCTCGCCGTAAGGCACAGACAAGATAATCAAGTCTCCATGTCAGGAGCAGGGCTGTGGACTGGGTGGCTATTCTACGCTGTGATATAACAAAACCAATCCATTAGGCGGTTCTTCAAAGTTACTTTCTGCATGTCTTTTCTTAATGTGCTGTTTAAACCCACTTCCCATATTCATGGAGCAAATTTTTTAAATGCACATTTGTATAAATTTCTGATTTTGTTGGCGTTGTATTTTGATTCTCATGTGGGAGTCCAGAACTTCTGTTCTAACTCTCTAGAGTCATATGAACATTTTATTATCCACGAATAAGCTTGCATGCCATCAATATTCCTAAAACACCATCTGTGTCCTGCAGGTATTAACAGGTGTTTATATGAAACCTTCAAGGGAAGGCTGAGAATAAAGCATAAAGAGAGTTTGAGGGCATTTGGAATATGACTGCAACATGGGATCCCCACCATCTTATTTCTATCTTTTTTTTTATTGACTGACGGGAATAGGTAAGCCTCACTCCTCTGAGAACAATGTAAGATGAATGTTTTTCACTGACTTCTGGATTTGTTTTCTTTACTGAAATTAGTTCTGGTCATAGACAACGGTAGCTGTCTTGAACATACACACTTCATTTACCTCCCTTAACATTTTCCCAGTCTCTGTTTGTGTTTTTCTTTTTTTTTTCTTTTTATAGAGACAGAGTCTTACTTCGTCGCCCTTGGTAGAGAGCTGTGGTATCACACTTCACAGCAACCTCCAACTCCTGGATTTAGGCGATTGTTCTGTCTCAGCCTCCCAAGTAACTGGGACTAAGCCGCCTGCCAAAACACCCAGCTATTTTTTTGTTTCAGTTTGGCTGGGGCCTGGTTCGAGCACACCACCTGGGTTTATGGGGCTGGGCCCTACCCACTGATCCACAGGCACTGCCCTCTACTTGTGTTTTTCACCCACCTGATTAATTACACCATTTTTAATTCTTGTCTCAGACTCTCCTTATGGAGGACTCCAGCGTGGAATAATATCTATCAAGTTCCCTTTCCATCTCAACCACACTATTTTCTATTTCTCTATTAAGTGAAAATAAATTTCAATATATTTTCCTCCAAATCTATAGGATATAGAGCTGTAAAATAAATCAAGTTGCTACAAGATATGGTATTTAGGAAATATACATGTATTTAGGGAATATAAATCCAAATCCTCACATACCCTCTCTCTTTATATAGAATATATATATATATATATATACATATGAACTTCACATATACATGAACAAAACTTTTTTCTCCTTTTGCTTTGTTATGGTGACTACATGAAAAGAATCTCTTAATAATCTGGAATGATGAGCAATCAAATTTTCTGCAAGAAGTATATTAACAGCCTCTGTATGATATACCCAAAATGTTAACTGCATGAATAATTACAATGATGATATTAAGTCTATATTAAAATATTGTATTTAAATTCTAGAAGATTACTGGCCTAATTATTTCCTAAGTGAGATTATACATCATTTTGGAAATTTTTGTGGACAAGGTGCTGAAATATGTGTATTAAGTCAATTATATTGTTTAATACTTTATTAGTACTTTGTTATTCTATAAATAAAACATATAGAATTTCAGAATACAAACAAAGGTATTTTCTCAAAATAACAATATACCCATCAAACACTCAACATGTATTTTTAAAGTGAAAATAAAACAGCATTTTAAAGTAAGCCTTATTCCTTTATCCTAAGAAATATTCTTGGAACCCTAATATGTCAATTATAAAGCTGGAAGCCAAAATTATATGTCAAAGATATATCACTTATTAATGAATGCTCTTACAAAAATAACCTACATACCATAAGATAAAAGCTTTTTTGATCATTTAAGAAACACTTTCTTCATACTGATAATGGTGAATTTGAAATCTAGTAAGATTAATAACCAGGATAATTTAATTTTTAGTAATAGTGTTCTAGCATTTCATTCTGAAGATACTAGAGATTATTAAGAGGTACAACAATCATGTTATCTGCCTTCGAGGCAATGGGACTCACCATATATTTATTGAGTGTTTACTACAAATCAAGCACAATTCTGAGTAATACAAATATTTATTTTTTATTAACTACTATGATAAAATATATGCAGTACCCTTTTGAGTTTCATTATTTAAATTGAAAAGAGATTTGTGTATTGAATATTCACCAACAAATCTCAGTGTTCACATGGTAGGAAATAAAAATCTTATTTATTTATTCATTTAAAATTTCCAATTAATTTGGGGTACAAGTTTTTAGGTTACATTGTTCTCACTTCCACAGGGGCTCCAGTTGTAAAAGAGCCCCTCCCCCAGTGGGAAGTTACACAGCCTCACAATGTGCATGTCAGGTGAGATCCCACCTCCCACGCTCCCTCTCTCTGTCAATCATCTTCCCCTCTCCTTCCCGCCTCCCTCTACCCCTGTACTTGACTATATTTGTGTTTTATTGCTCATATGAACATGTAGTTATTTATATATCGGTTTCACATTAGTATGAAGTACTTTGGATATTATTTGTCATTCATACGATACCTAAGAAGAATGTATTTCAGGCCAGGTGCAGTGGCTCATGCCTGTAATCCTAGCACTCTGGGAAGCTGAGGTGAGCAGACAGCTTGAACTCACAAATTCATGTCCAGCTTGGGCATCAGTGGGACCCAGTCTTTAAAAATAACTGGGGAATGTGACAGGCACCTGTAGTCCCAGCTACTTGGAAGGCTGAGACAAGAGTATCACTTGAGCCCAAGAGTTTGAGGTTGCTGTGAGCTGTGATGCCACAGAACTCTACCAGGGGTGACAAAGTGAGACTCTGTTAAAAAAAAAAAAATGCATTTCAACTCCCTCCAGGTAAATGTAAAAGATGTGAAGTCTAAAGTTTCCATCTTTTTATGGCTGAATAGTATTCCATGATAAACATATACCACAGTTTGTTGATCTATTCATGGGTTGATGGGCACTTAGGCTGCTTCCACGACTTGGCAATTATGAATTGAGCCCCGTAAACATTCTGGTGCAAATGTCTTTTTGGTAAAATAATTTTTGTTCTTCTGGGTAGATACGTAGTACTGTGATTGTGTGATCAAATGTAATTTCCACTTTTACATCCTTCAGGATTCTCTATACTTCTCTCCAAAAACGCTGTATTAGTTTGCAATCCCACCAGCGGTGTAGAAGTGCTCCCTTCTCCCCACATCCATGCCAGCATCTGGTGTTTGGGACTTTGTGATGTGGGCTAATCTTGCTGGATTTGGGTGATAGCTTAGAGTTGCCGAGGTCTTGCCCTGGAGGCAGGGTCCTTTAAGACCTGTGGAAGCTGCTGCAATCAACTGGGCAAGATGAAAATAAAAGTGCTGAAAAATAAAGGAACAGAACAAAGATAATAGAGTATCAAAAAGTGGGCTTAGGGGTCCACTGCCAGCTTGTGTGGCTTCAGTGAGTGGCCCTGAGTGTGGGTTCTACCCAGCTTATTGAAGGCTATTTTCTTATTAAATCGAAGGGGTAAGCTGAGCAAGGGAACAAAAATGTCAGCAGTTTCTATGAATAAGCATGTTATTTTTTATTTATCTATAATCGTTAACTGAAAGGGTCTGGGCAGCCTTGAGAAATCTGGAACCTGAGCCTTGTGTGGGGGAAGCCTCTTGTTTGTGGTCTCCAACGCTGATCCCTTGGGGGAGGTTAGACCCTGTAGTTTCTCCACGGAGCAGATGCAGTGGCCTCAGTTCACTTCTGAAGAACTGGTGGAAAAGAGGAGTTTTCTCCTAATCTCTCCCCAGAGGTATTTGCCTCCCTGGTTAGAGTCCAAGTCCCTTGTCTATGTCTCGTGCTCCAGCTGGTCTCTTAATCTCTGCTCCAGCCATTATACAAATCCGCACAAGGGTATTTGTTTTTGGAAGGTTGTTGACTGTTAACTGGGCAGGAATGCTTCATGTTCCTTCCCAGGCCTTGTACACAACTTGTGCTATGGCCATTGTTCTTCAGAGAGCTTATGATACAGGACAGGTGGTGTCCCAGCCAGCTCAGCCGAGGACCTGCTGCGGCCTGGCAGTGTTGGTGCAGTGGCAGCCGCCTAGGAACCAGCGGGTTGGCGGGTAGGCAAGGAGGCCCCCCTGATGGAGGCTTTAGTAGCCAGAGGGGCTGGACAACAGCTGGGGAGATACCAGGGCCTTGGTGTCTCTCCCTGGTGTCTCCTTCCCCTTGCACCTATGACTGAACAGGGAACCCCCATTTCCTATGCCTAGGTCAATTTCATGTAAATTTCCTAGGCGTCTATCCAGTGAAAGGACACAGTTCAATGATACATTCATTCACCTTGCCCCAGCAGAAAGGAATGTATTCATTCCTTAAGGCACTCCTTCACCTTGCCCCAGGGGAAAGAACAGTATCCATTCATTTCCTGCTCATATAACTACTAGAAATCCGTGTGACTATCTACACCCCTGGACAAAGGGCCGGGAGAGAAATGGAGGGAGGGAGAGAGCTTCCTCACCCCACCCCCAACTTGGGTTTTTTCTCTCTGCCAAGAGCTTTGGTGTTTTTGTATTCATTTCTGTAAATAAATCCTGTCTTACCACTGATCTGTGGTCCGTGGATTCATTCTTCCAATCACGGAGACCAAGAACCTACTGAAGACGAAATTCTGGTATCACTGACAGATCCAGCAGGCGTGTTGGCAAGCTGTAAAACAAAAACTGCCCAGACAAATAAACTATTATCTTAAAAGTACGCTAGCTAAATTGTTTTTATTCTGCCTTCCTCAGTGTATTTCCCTGTTTTTCCCCTTTTCTGAGAGGGCTTTCTCTTGCCAAGAATGGAGTCTTCGTTCCCCATTCTTCCAGCGAGAGCGGTTTTGATTTCCATTTCTTTGGTGTTTAAAGATGCTAAGCATTTTTTCCATGTGGTTGTTGGCCATTTGTCCGTCATCTTTGGAGAAATTTCTGTTCGAATCTTTTACCCCCTCAGGGAGGGGGCACTTTTCTTATTGTTTAATTTAAGTTCTCTGTAAATTCTACTTATCAGGCGATTGTCAGATTCATAACATGCAAAAATCGTCTCCCATTCCAAAGACTGTTTGCTTTGTTTGTGGTACCCTTAGCTGTGCGAAAGCTTTTTAGCTTGATCAAGAAATAAAAATCTTGACAACAGGTAGATAGAGGTGTATATTGCTTCAAAACTTAATAGTTGAGTAAAAATATACACCATTTATAAAGATTTGAATATATGTTCAGGAATGAATTTTGAAAAAATATATCCAACTTTTACTAAACTAATAAAATCCTTTGGCAAAGGGCTTCCATTATTTGCAACCCATCCTAAGCAATGGGTCAAAAATACATACACATTTACATACAAAAAGTCTTCTGAATCATTATTCATAACATCGTTTAAAAAAGGTAATTTAAAGAGTAATAACAGAATACTGTACAAAATATTCATAAAGCAAAATGCTCTTAATAACTAGCGGTTATTAAAAATCATGTTTTAGAATACCTGATGTGAGATCATTTGTGGTATATGAAATGTATAAATGTGGTATACTGAAATAATTTATAAAATGTATGATATTGTAATAACTAGCTTTCAAAAATATGTATAAAACATAAAAACATTTTAAAGAAACACTAGACAAAACCACATTCCTACCAATTTCTGAGCATCATTTAAAAATTCATTTATTCAAATACAGTTGGAGTATTTTTGTACAAATCAAATGTTCTATGATGTGTTCTTGTTAGTTTTTAAATAAGATTTAATGTTTTATTTAAATAACATACAGGAAATATAAATTCTGTTGTTGAAACTTAAAGAAAATTTGATTACTGAAGTTTATAACAGTAGTTACCATTTATTGTGACTTCACACTAAACAGATAACTTTCTTATGAAAATTTCACACATCGTCTTTACATTAATCCTAGGAAGAGGGTATGTCACTCTCTAAGTCTGTCTTATTTTACAAATGAAGATTTTGAAGCAGAGAGCTATTAATTGCTCTAATTAATGACTTAAATATCATTGTGTTCATTTGCCTCAAACAGATATATTTTCACAGTTACATATACTGAACTACATATTGAATAATTTTATTAAAACATCTTCATTAAAAATGTCTATATAATTATATTGGGTTTTCTTTTCTCATTGGTACAATAAATGAACAAAAGATGCCAAAACTATTGAATGAC
Organism: Perodicticus potto; assembly: GCA_963574655.1. Lineage (NCBI taxonomy): Eukaryota > Metazoa > Chordata > Mammalia > Primates > Lorisidae > Perodicticus > Perodicticus potto. The sequence goes on from CAUYRH010074688.1 coordinate 6,676, forward strand.
AACAAAAAATACATTTTATTTGGTCACATTTTTTGAACAGTTTGATAACTTTTTGTATGTTTGAGTTTTTACAAACTTAAGATTTTTCAAATTTGTTAAATGTCAATCAATTTCTCTTAGTAGTCTTCTGTAGATGGCAAATTGACCAGTGTGAGTCTCCACTTTGACCAGTGTGAGTCTCTTTTTCAATGACGCCTGTGTCTTTTCTACCTGACCCCATCAATCATTAACACAATGTAATGTATGCATTGCACCTTTCAGACCTAGGGACAGAGTTAGCCAACTTGTTCCCCAAAATCTATGCACTAGGTGACATTGCATGGATCTCATTATCACTAGAACATTTCTGAGGACAGATGTGGAAAACTAAATAAATTTAATTGACATAGATTCCAATTGATATTCCAAATTCATATCTAAGATTACTGTGAGCATATACATTCTCACATGTAAATACTTCTCCTTTTGCTTAATGCTAACAATCTAGCTTCCTAAAAAGTTAGAATAATTTCACTTTTGCTTTTCAGTAATTCAAGAAATTAGTAAAGAGATATAATATTAAATACAACTCTACAATTACTGAATGAAGTTCAGTTTTATGATATTATCTTTCGATTTATATTATACTTGAATAAGCTTTTTACTGAATCAGTGTGGATATGTACAGAATTAACTGCTAGACAATTTGGTTGATATCCAGTTTTCTTTGGACTCAAGGGGAATGGCATTCTAAATGTTTACAGTTTGACTCTCTGGTGTTCTTTATTTTTCTTTGCTTTTTACTTTATTTTTTTATGTCTATTTTAGAATATAAAGGTCTTGCTAAGTTGCATAGGCTAGTCAAGGACTCCTGCTCTCAAGCAATACTCCTGCCTCAGCCTCTTGTGTAGTTGGGGTGATAGGTGTCCACCTTGTGTTACTTTTGAGGAAGCTATCAGATAGCAGAACACAAAAAAGTTTCCTCTACTTTGCTTTGATAGATACAACTCAATTTTCAAAATTACTTAAAAGCAATTTAACGTCATCAACATCTGGTCTACCTGCATGACTTAATACATATTAATTTTAATGAGGACAGGAATTATGGTTTTTTCTAAGTAAATCAAGTCTTCTGCATATTGGATTATTGTGCATTTTTATATTGCTAATTATTTGATGATTCAATATTAATTATGCTATGCCTTGTCCTGATCTTCTAAAACTTTTATTACCTCTTGCTCCACTTTTGGAACTGCAAGTTCTTCTTTGTTTATAACATGTGACATTTCCAACTTCATATATCCGTTCATGCATTGCGATGAAAAATGTAGAGCATGTAAACTCGCATGAATCTCCTGAGTAATCATCTCTTGACTTAATTCTGTTTACATTTTTTAAATTTCCTATAAGTAAATCAAGGAAATAACAAGGGTATAAAATATTTTTTATGATTAGCAATGAACTACACGTAGTTTTGCTCCAAATCTACTTTATATGTTGGGTAAAAGTCCAGATATTTCATACACACCCACACACACATATACATATGAGTATATATGAAATCTTTATTATATAATTATCTCTATTTTATTTTATTTTTGGTTTTTTAGGATAAAGAAATATAGGTAACATACTCTTGACTTCAAAAATCGAGATGTAAGAGAAAACATACAGTATGATAAGGGAAAATGCAATACGATAACATTAAAACTTTTAGTCATTTGAAAAATATGCAAATGTATTAAATTTTAAAACATGTATACAGAGAAAGCAGGCCAACTTTGTGATAGTGATTTTTTTTTTTTTTTTTTTTTTTTTGAGACAGAGCCTCAAGCTGTCGCCCTGGGTAGACTGCTGTGGCATTACAGCTCACAGCAGCCTCCAATTCCTGGGATCAAGCGAGTCTCCTGCCTCCGCCTCCCAAGTAGCTGAGACTACAGGCGCCCGCCACAACGCCCGGTCATTTTTTGGTTGCAGCCGTCATTGTTGTTTGGTGGGCCAGGGCTGGATTCGAACCCGCCAGCTCAGGTATACGTGGCTGGCACCTTAGCCCGTTGAGCCACAGGCACCGAGCCTATGATGGTGATTTTTATTGGGCAAAGAGTTAAAAGAATTAGAGAAAAGGACAAAGTGGACTTCAACTTCTATGCAAATTTCTTTTTAGAAATCTGAAACAATTAAAACAAAGTATACATAATTGTGAATCCAGGATGGTAGGATGTTTGTGATTATTATATTACTCTCTGCAAAAGTCTCTGTTTTAATTATAAACACAGAATAGCTATCCAATATCTTAAAAACCTTTCAGATGTCATAAAAGTATGTACCTCCATGCTATACAAATTAATATTTTACAAAGCAATTAAAATTTTTATATGATGTAGCCAAAATATATAACAATGTGTTGCAGGAATTTTTTTTTTTTTAAATAGTTGAACATGTGCCATATACTTTCAAATAATTCCTAGAAAGTTCAAGTGGAAACTCTTTAATAGATTCACACAAATTGCAGATTTATCTTGGTCCAGCTAGAAGTGTTTCATACAAAATAATTTTTTTTTCTATTTAAAATATAATGACATTTTATTTCACATTTATGAAATATTTTGCCTTTGATCACAGTAAATAAATTCATATTTAATGGATAAAATTTGGCATATGCCAAAATTCCAGTTTTGCATTCCAGGTGAGCACTTTGTTGTGTTTTATATTTAACGATGATAATTTCATTCCTCAAATTGACCTCAGGCCATTTTGCATGTCTTGGCTGGTAGCTATTTCTTATTTTCCAATTTGTCTCTTCCAGCTGAAAACAGTGACACAAAAACTAGAATAATCTTTTTAAAAATAGTTGGATTCATATAAATCTCAACTTCATATTCAAACATTAAGTGTCACTTGCTAATTTTTAACTAGATAGCAACAAATCACATGTAGTCAAAATATTTCAACCACAAATTCATCACATTACATACTTGTACCATATTTATCTTGTTTATTTCCATGGATTTTTTTCCAAGCAGTCATTAATTAAGAACCTGAAATCTCTAAATATAATTTTTCAACCAACATATTGAAAAGTTTTTAATACTTCCATTTTTTTAGACTCAAACTTTTCTCTGGAAAGCTGAGTATACCTTATAAGTTAAAACAGCTTCTTGATATTATACACATTTAAATTTGGCATATCTTTAATGCTTCTCGCTTGACTAAAAATATTATCATAAATAATATTTATTTATTTAAATATATATTTACTAAAATGATCTTTCATTATTTAAATTACTCTGAGGAAAAAGTTATTATATTCTATATAAGCCTTTAAGGGTTAATATCAGTAAAATGGACTCTTCCTATGAAAGTTGTTATTTTTTTTTTCACTTAGTGAAACAGACAGTAACCAGTCACCATTATTTCTGCAACATACTCACCTGAAGGTTCAGAGACTTTAGTGAGAATACTTTTAAGAGCTTAATTTTACATTAAGACAATTTTATATTTCAATGAATCTTAAGAGAAACATAAAAGGAACTATTTCAAAAGTGCTTTTACGATTAAGAGTACAGACTCAGGTTTACTGTGAGATTTTGGTGTCATCAGTGTTCTGAGAGGCAGTTTCTCTTTCTTTCCTTTGTTATCTGATAGTCAAAATTTTCCTAACTAGTCTAGTGGCGGAATCAAGATTGCATCTCCTCTAAGGGCTTGGGGGTTTGATTTTTAAATTTTGGTCCTTTTTCAAGGTTATCTGAGGAGGTTTCACCCAAATATTCATTTTTCCCTCTCAAGATACTTCCGTAGTTTTGTATCCTCATCTGTGGATATTTATTTATTTATTTATTTATTTATTTATTTATTTATTTTGTTTGTTTGTTTGTTTTTTATTGAATCATATCTGTGTACAATAATTCAGTCATAGGGTACAGTGTACGGGCTTCAGATACAATCAGAGATATTTTCATCAACCTGATTGCGATAACATTCAAGAGACTTTCTCATTACTTTGTGACAACAATTTTGATCCCTATTTAGAAGTTTTCTCCTAACCCTTCAAATATGTACCACAGGTGTGATCCCACCCTCTATCCTCACTCCCCCCACCCTCCCTCTCCCCTTTCCCTATCTTCTTGTGCAATAAGTGGGCTGTAGCCTACACTTGAAAGATATAAATTTGCCTCATAATAGGGATGTATACATTGGATACATTTTCTTCCATTCTAGAGACACTTTATTAAGGAGAACCTGATCCAGCTCCATCCATGTAAATATGAAAGAGGAAAAGTCACCATCTTTCTTTATGGCTGTGTAATATTCCATGGTATACATGTACCACAGTTTATTAAGCCATTCGTGTGTCGATGGGCTCTTGGGCTTCTTCCATGACCTAG
>CAUYRH010074690.1:0-22527 GCA_963574655.1 Perodicticus potto
AATTGGATATGAATGGAGCAGGAACATATTCTTCTTAGCTAAGTATCTCAAGAATGGAAGAAAAAGTATCCAATGTATACAGCCCTACTATGAAGCTAATTTATAGCTTTCATATGTAGGCTATAACCCAATTATAGCACAAGAATATGGGGAAAGGGGTAAGGGAGGGATAGGGAGGGCGAGGGCGGGTGGAGAGAGGGTCAACGGTGGGATCACATTTATGGTGCATCTCAGAAGGGACAGGTGAAACCTACTAAATGCAGAACACAAATGTTTTCACATAATAAATGAGAAAATCTCATGAAGGTTATGTCAAACAGTTGGATGAAAATACTTCAGATGGTATATGAAGCTCACACACTGTACCCCATGATCGCACTAATGTACACAGCTATGATTTAATAAATAAAAAAATGAGAAATTCTCTTCTCCACTGTATATTTTTGTCTGCTTTGTCAAAGATCAGGTGGCAAGATGAAGATGGATTTATATCCGTGTTCTCTGTTTTGACTCATTGAGCTAAGTCTCTGTATCTTCTGCCAGTCCCATGTTGTCTTGGTATATATAGCCTTGTAGTGTAGCCTGTTCTGATAAAGTGATTCTTCCTGATATTTTCTTTTTGCTCAATGTTACTTTGGCTATTAGAATGCTTTTCTCATTTTATTAGAAGTGTAGCATTATTTTTTGAGATCTACTAAAAATTACACTGGTATTTTAATGGAATTACATTGTCACTCTGTAGATCACGTTGGGTAATATAGATATTTTAACAATGTTTATTCTGCCAATAAATGGGCAGAATTTGTTTTTTCATTTGTTTACATCCTCTGAAATTTCTTTCCTCAGTGTTTGTAATTCTCCCTGTAGAGGTGTTTTACCCCCTTGGTCAATTATATTCCTAAGTACTTTATATTCATTGTTGCTATGATGAAAGTTATTGAGTCTTTAATTTGATTCTCAGCTTAACTCTGGCTTGTGTATAGAAATACTATTGACTTGTGCATGATGATTTTGTTACCTGAGACTCTTCTGAATGTATCAATTCAAAGAGTCTCTTGGCAGAATCTGTTATACATATCTAGATATATGATCAGATTGTCAGCAAAGACTAATGGTGTGACTTTTCTGTTCTCACTTGGATAATCTTGAATTCCTTTTCTTGTCTTATTGCTCTGGCAAGGAATCCCAGTACTATGATGAAGAAAAGTGGTGAAAGTGGGCAATCCTATGTAGTTTCAGATCTAAGGGGGAATGCTTTCAATTTTTCTTATAAAGTATAATGTTGACAGTGGGTTTTTCATAATGGATTTTATAATTTTGAGGTGTGTTCCATCTATGGAATCACATTAATAAATCCATGTATATTGAACCATCCTTGTATCCTTAGGATGAACTCCATTTTTCTGTGATGGATTTGTAATGTGCTGCTGAATTTAGTTTGCTAGAATTTTGAGAATTTTTGCATCTATATTCATACGGGATATTGGTCTGTTGTTTTGTTGCTGCTGTTGTTGTTGTTTCCTTTCTTTGCTTTGGTTTCAGAATGATACTGGCTTCATAGGACAGATTGGGAAGGATTCTTTTCTTATTATTATTAGGCAATGAATTCTGCAGTATACATGCGTACATTGAAGTTCCTCTTTGTAGGTCTAATAAAATTGAATCAAGAAGCCATCTGAACAGGGACTTTTTTGTTGATAGATTTTTTTATTGCTGATTCAATTCTTTAATTTGATATTGGTCTGTTTAGGAATTCCATTTTTTCCTGACTGAATCTAGAGTGGTCTCATGTTTCTAAGAATGTTTCCAATCCCTTGAGGTTTTTTAGTTTATATTCATAGAGGTTTGTGTAATAATCAGAGATGATGTTTTGTATTTCTGTAGTATCCATTGTAATATCTCCATTTTTCTTTCTGATGAGCTTATTATGGCTTATTATGGTTATTTCTGTTTTTATTTAATACTGTAAGAATTCTGTTGATTTTCTTCATCTTTTGAAAGAACCAACTTTTTCCCCATTAATATCCTGTATAATTATTTTCACATAGATTTCATTTAGTTCTGCTCTGATCTTAGGTAATTCTTTTCTTCTGCTGGTTTAGGGATAAGTTTGCTATTCCTTTTCTAGTTCCTTAGAATGATTCATTATGTTGTTGATTTTTGATCTTTCTGGGGTTTCTTATAGAGGCATTTAAGGCTATGAATTTTCCTGTTAGGACTGCTTTTGCTGAAGTTAATAGATTGTCATAACTTGTGTCCCCTTTTTTATTTAGTTCAAGGAATATTTTGAAATCCACCTTAATTCTTTCTGTGAACCAACAATTGTTCAGCAGTAGATTATTTAATTTCTATGACTTTCTATATTGCTGACAGTTTTTGTTGGAATGATTTCTAATTTTATTCTACTGTGGTCTGAGAAGATATATGGTATGATTTCTATTTTCTTGAAATAGTTAAAACATGTTTTATGACTTAAGCTGTGATCAACCTTGAAGAATGTTTATGAAGAGAATAATGTATTTTCAGTAGTTTGGGGGGCAGCATGTTCTGATAATTTCTGTCAGGCTCATTTGCTCTAAAGTCTCATTTAAGTCTAGGATTTCTTGACATATTTTCTGTTTGGAGAGTCTGTCCAGTTCTGCCAGTGGGGTGTTGAAGTCCCAGCTGTTTTGATGTTGCTGTTTATCACTTTGTTTAGATCTAGTTCAGTTTGCTTTATAAATATGGGTACATGTGTGTTAATAAATATTTAGAGTTTTTATGTCTTCTTGTTGAATTATTCCCTTTTCCATTATATAAGAGCATCTTTGTCATTTGTCACATGTCACTTCTGACACTTCTTGCCAGGGCCCAGGACTGGCCAGGTCTCGGCCTGGCTTAACTAGGTTCCGGATGCAGACCGCTAAGTTACCTTGCTCTGGTTCAGTTTCTCTTAGGTGCCTGAGGGCTATTTGAGAGAGAGAGAGAGAGAGAGAGAGAGAGACTTAGAGAGAATAAAGCAGTCTTCTTAGAATAGATAGATCTTAGTCTTTAGCAGAGCTTGGTAATCTTCAGCAGAGAGACACCGTGCTGGCATTCTGCAGGCAGGAGAGGAGACAGAGTCAGAGTAAGCGGGTCCATGATAGAATGTGCATGCTCCTTGACTACCTTCTTCTCCAGCCTAATATAAGGCTAATCTCATGCTTCTCAACACCACAGGTGTAGAGACTGCCAATTCACCACTGCTCTCATCTTGCGAGCTCTCATGCTTGTTAAGAGAACTAAATCCCTCTCCATGCCCTTTCCACCCAGGTGTTGCATTATTGAGCTGTACGGGTATTTCTCATAACTCTTGCTCCTAACCATAGGCTATATGGGCTGCAACAGTCTTTCTTTACTTTTGTTGATTTGAAGTCCATGTTAACCAATATGATAATAGCTATTCCAGCTTTCTTTTGGTTTGCATTTGCATGAAATATTGTTTTTCATCCCTTCACCTTGAGTCTGAATGAGTCCTTGTGGGTTGTGTTCATTTTTAGGAGCCAGAATATACTTAGCTTGTACTTTTTTTTTTAATCCATTCAGTCATCCTATGTCTTTTGAGAGGGGATTTCAATTCTTTCACATTTATTAAAAAGACTGGTACATGTGGCAGATTTCTGTTCATCCTGTTCAGTAGAACTTTATTGTTCTTATTAATCTCTTGACCCATTTATGGAATCTAGTCTCTGAGCATTGGCATTTGGATAATTTTATATTGCTGGTGTCTATTTTTTCTTATCTTTGTACAATGCCAATGTAACTATTTCTTGCAAGCCAGTTCCCATCTTGATAAATTTCCTCAGTATTTCCTTATCTAAAAAAGGCTTTATTTCTCCCTATACAGGATACAAATTTCTAGACTGGTTATTATTCTGTGTGAGAAGACTGAGAATGGGTTCCCAGTACCTTCTGGCTTTCATGATCTCAGTTGAGAAGCCTGAAGTTACTTTGACAGGTTTTTCTGTGTAAGTTACCCGATGCTTTCACCTTATTGTTTATAGGATTTATTCTCTCATGTTAACTTTGGCCAGTCAAATGACTATGTGTTATTGTGATAGCCTCTTGAGATGAAACTCCCAATAGTTCTTTGAGATTCTAGTACTTGGATGTCCAGATTTTTTCAAGACCTGTGGAATTTTCCTCAAATATTCCCTTAAATAAGTAATCCAGGCCTAGTGTATTTTCTTTTTTACCTTTGGGATGCCTATGATTCTTGTGTTAGAACTCTTTGTATCATCCTATATCTTTTGGAGAATTTGTTCTTCCCTCTTATTTTTCTGTTATTTCTCTTAGACTAACTTTAATTCAAACTTTTGTTCTTCTAGCTCTCAGATTCTACTTCTGTCTGATATAGACTATTCTTTAGGGTTTTAACTATATTTTATATATTATTGAATAAATTTTTCACTTCAAAAACCTCTGCTTGATTTTTTTAACAATTTGATTTCTTTAGTGAATTTTTCATTCATTTCCTCCATTGTTTTGTTGTTTCTTTTTATTGGGTTTCTATTTTTTCTTGTGTTTTGGTGAGCTTTTGACATTCTATATTCAAAATTCTTTGTCAGTAATTAAAATATTTTTTTAACAAGTGAAGAGTTTATTAAGAATTAAACAAAGGTATGATGTGATACAATACAAGCAAGACACTCAAAATAGGTGTAACAGTACTACTCACACAAAAACTTAAATTTCACCTCAAAAAAAAATCACAAGACAAAAAAGAAAGCAATTTCACTGTTATAAAGTAAGATATTTCATACAAAGTATTAACTCTGCCCCCACAAAGCCCAACCTCCCAACAAACAAAAAACTATCTGGGAATACTCAGATATGCTCAGTTTGCTATGCTAACATATTAATATTCTGATTTTTGTTGGTTTCCATTGTATAGAGAAGTTATTTTTGAGGGGAGGATCTTTCATTCTGAATTTTTTATGTTTCTGGAGTTTTCCTGATTCCTTCTCATCTGGAGCATCCATTGCTTCTTATTTTTGGATATATACTTTTTTAATTTACATAACAGCACACCTACTTTAATCTCTGAAACAGTAATGGTCATTGTGGCTGAGACTCAGTTATACCTTGTATCATTGAGTCTGTAAAGGGCATGTAAATTGACCTCCATGTCTATAGTTGGTGCTTGCCAGGACGAACAAGCTGCAATGTTGTTTTAGGGGCCTTTAGCCATCTGCAATCCCTCAGGATTGCTCCAGGTGGTGGGAAGGGCCCTGGAATTCCAGGTAAGTCTTTTTTCTCTGCCAAAATAGAGGGAGGTTGGGAAGTGTGCCCAGGCAAGGCTAGATTAAGCAAACTTTTCCCCATGCCTCCTCAAGCTGGGAAGGTATCTATCTTTTCAGCAGGTTTCAAAGGGCTGTTCCTAGCTTCCAGGGAGGAGCTAAAGTGGCTTCACCAAACCATAAAGTTTGCTTACATAGCCATCTGAGAATCACAATCTGGCAGTCTGGAGTGAGACTCATTACTACTCTCTGCCCTCCCCTGATCCACAGTTTCCCCTTATTGTCTGTCGGAAGGCAGGAACTCAAAGCAGCCAAGCTCCCCTATGGTGGCAAAGTGGGCCAGGACTTCCTTGTCCCAGGAGCCCAGCCTGAACTAAGAGCACGGCCCTTTTATGGAGGGAGAAGTGCCACAAAAATATGCTGAAGCTAGGATTCATACTGTACTTACCTCCCAAGACTAATTCTCAAATCTCCCCTCCATTACCCTAAACAATGCAATTAAGACCTAGGGATATGAGGTTTGGCCTGCTGGTCTATACCCAGGTTCTGAAAGATTAATCTTTGACCATGCAAGAGAGAATCTGGTCCTGAGCTGACTACTAGCTGCCCAAGTAGTTTTGATGTTCTTTGCCCTCAAAGTATGCCCCAGCCTGATAGAGTTGCTAGGCAAGCAGATCCAGTGAGGCCCAGCAGGCAGGAAGCTCACAATCTCATCAACCCTCAGCCAACTCCAGGACCCCTAGAGCAAAGGCCTTAGCCCACTCTGTGTGAAAGCCTCAGTGAGGTGGCTCAATTGTCTCTCTTTGCAACCATGGGTTAGGGAGGGGAAGAGTAGAGAAAGGGTCTGGATGGAGGAAAGCCAGCATTCTGGTCCTCCATCCTTCTCTCTGGAAGCTTTCCTACCCCAAATGTCCATGCACTGGATTTCTGTAGATCACTGGGACACACTTGACACCCCATCTCCCCTGCAGCATAGGCCAGAGTTGTGAAATGTCTGTGTGGGAATGAGTGAGATGAACTTGAGAGTCTGAAGCCCACTGAACAGGACAAAGCTGCACAGTGGGTAGTGAAGCAATGGGGTACTTGCCATCCCAGTTGGGGTCTGTGGAGATGGGATGTGTTCCAGGACTGGAGGCTGGTACTCGATCCACTAGAAGTTCCCAGCCCACTTTTGGCATTTGCCTGTGGTCTTGTGTGGGTAGAAAATCTCTCCAGAAGCTCGGGAACCCACCATATATCACAGATATGAGGCAAGGAGAAACAAACCACTCCATGTCCCCCTTCACTGAACCACACCTCCCAGGGGTTGGTCTCTGTTGATGCCTTGCTTTTTTCTGTTTTGCTCCACATGGACTCTGCTAAAGGCTCTGGTGCCCTTCCTTCACATCCATACCTGATCTGTCAGTTCATATTTTCTTTTTCTTCTTTTTGCTCATTAGTTTTAAATTAACATTTTATCTTTTATGTGTTTAATGTGCTGATTTTTGTTGAGATTACTGACAAACTTTTATATTATGTTTTTTCTTACAATATTTTATATTTGTTTTTATAATTTCCTGTCATTGTTTAGCTCAGATTATTTTTATTGTTGTGGTATTATTATACTATTTCAGAATCAAATTACTGGCTAGTCATTTCCTACTATACTTTTTCTCTAATGCTAACATTGTTTCATATTTTTGACTTTTAGAAATAGAATAGGATCTTTAATGTACTTTTTCATACTGTTTATCAGAACAGTATTCTCCAAACATATCTGATCACATATTACTAAGAGTAAAATGGTTGAGCCTTTGCTTACTACATGTGCATTTTAAATTAGCAAAATATTGGGACCACACAATAGTCCCACTACTCAAGAGGCTGGGATGGGAGGATTGTTTGAGCTTAGAGGTTCAAGGGTTGAATATATGATTTTACCTAGGAATAACCACTACATTCTAGCCTAGGCAACATAGTGAGCCACCATCTGTAAATAAATAAACTAATTAATTTATTAAAATAAATAAGGTAGAAAAATAAATGAATAGTCTAATTTGAGCTTTAGCTTCTTGAAATAATGAGAGGTGGTAAACTTGGATCATAAAAAATGTTGGGCTTCCTTTGAGAGATAATTTTCTCAGGTAAGGTCTATGAGTTCCTATGCAAGGGAAAGCAAATCTTCTAAGTCACAGAAGAAGGTGATTTTGCTGATTAGGAAAGCACAGTAGAGTTTTTGTATCTGGGCTTAGACATTTCTGAATCTACATAAATGTGCCTATCTCAATTCTTATGAACCCACTCTCTACTAATAAATGTCTTTATTTAAGAGATCAAGCAAAGCTATGAATTGAACTTATACTGGAATTCAATAATCAACAGATTCTTATTATGCTCCCAATGACCATCTGAGTATGAACTTCAATTGTAAAAAATAAGAGATACCTTTAAGGTAATTGTAGAAACCTTTGGCCTTCTGATGTTGCCAAGGCATGGACTTAGAATTCTCTTTGTTAGAGATATCACCTAACCCCAGCGAGAATGGTCCACTTCAAAAAAATCTCAGAACTGCAGATATTGGCATGGCTGTGGAGAGAAAGGAACACTTTTACATTGCTGGTGGGACTTCAAACTAATACAAACTTTTTGGAAGGAAGTATGAATAAACCTCGGAGAACTCAAACTTGACCTTCCATTTGATCCTTCAATCCCATTACAGGGCATCTACCCCAAAGGAGAAAAAAAAATCCTTTTATCATAAGGACATTTGCACTAGATTGTTTATTGCAGCTGAATTTATAATTGCCAAAATGTGGAAACAACCTAAATGCTCACTAACCCAGGAGTGGATTAACAAGCTGTGGTATATGTACACCATGGAATACTATTCAGCCATTTTGAAAAATTGGAAACTTTCCACTTTTGTATTAACCTGGATGGCAGTGGAACACATTTTTCTTAGTAAAGCATCACAAAATAGAGAAGCACGAATTGTATGTATTCAATTTTGATATGAGGACAATTAATGACCTAGTACATGATGGGGGGTGAGGGAAGGGGAGAGCAGAGAGAGAAAGAAGGAGGTGGGGTGGGAGAAAGAAAAAAGCAGAGAGAGTGAATGAGGAAGGGAGGTGGGGTTTCAGTGTGTGACACACCTTTTGGGGGCTTTACCTAACAAATGCAATCAGTATAACCTGGTTTCTTGTACCCTCAATGAATCCCCAACAATAAAAAGAAAAGAAAATAGCAAATGGTTTCAGCCTGACCCGAATAAATAAATAAATAAATAATTGCCCCTCTCAAAGTGTTGCAAAAGGAAAATTAGTTTTCTTAATTATTGATGTATTTGATATGCTTCTGCCTTTTTATTATCATAAATATATATGATATAAAAGAAAATTCTTTCTTAAACTCTCCTTATTGTAAAGGGAAAGTATCAACCCTTGGATGCTTCTTTCTCCCCTTTGTGATCTATAGCAGCAAATTCTTGGTCTGTCAAAGACTAGCATTAAAAAGGTAGTTTATTCCAGATAATCTCAGGTGATAATTTATTTAAGAGTTCACTTTTACCAGGGAACTTATGCTTTCTAAGAGCAATCAAATGGTTACTTTTGTCAAGCTAAAGCACGTCAGATAGCCAAACCATGTTCCCATCCTTAAGGTTCTCTAGGCACTTAAGTAGCAAGTAATTTGACTTAGAATATTAAATGCTTACTACGTTCTTGGGAAGGGAAGATATATGTGTCTATGTATATCTAGGCCTACAAATGATTTACAGAACAATATTCAACTGACCCACTAGTTTACATAAGCTATTATCTCTGGAGATTGTTAGAATCAAAAGTTACCACAACTTATGCCAGGGCAACTGACTCTGGATACCCAGAAAGTTGGGACAAAATACAAATGCCATCTAGGAATCAGCTAGATCAGGCAAATCTGTATGCTGTTGCTGTCACCTTAATAGTCTCTTAAATTTTAGAGGCTAATGAATGGATCTGGTGCATTGTTATGAAGAAAGTTGATGTCCCCAAATATTCCAGTTTTATTGCTACTGGATTGCTTTGCAATAACTTGAAAGAAGGTATGGGTGTGGGCATGAATGTAATCTTCCACCACCTCTTCAAGAGTTTCATGCACGCTTTCAATTAATTTTAAGATTGTTATATTATTTTTATTTTTATGTATTCAATAATCTCTTAGTTTTTTTATAACTTTCTTATAAATTTACCAATACATTTTGAACTTTTATTTAGAGGCATATATTGAGCCAGGGTGGAAGCATTATGTTTGGTTGCTCCCTCTTCTGTGTTCACCTGCTTTTGTGTAAAGACTTTTTATTTTCTCTCCATAGGTACTTTTGGTATCCTCATGCAGAAGCAGGTCAATGTTAGTTCTTAGAGGCCTTTACCCTGAGTAGATATTAAGAATATCAATCACAGGTCAAGACTCCATTTCCCGCAGAAAAACAGTAACCCAATGCCATCTGCTGCCATATTCTGAGCTCACCAGATGTGTAGCACCAGCTCCAATCATTGCATTGTGCTTTATCTTTTGTTTCTTAGAATTCTGTTCATTGGATTCAGTATGCTTTCTCATTTGATCCAGAGCATTTCTTGTTTTCTTTTTGAAAATGGCTATCATGTTAATTGAATTTTTAAAATATTTTGCTTACCATAGCTATGGTATAAGTTTGCCATTGTGAAATGTTTTCAAATGTGAACTTTTATTCATATCTTTTGGAATATGTATTTGGAACCTAGATATACCTTCATTTAGAAGTTTGATTAGAACTGACAGGTGGCTTTGCCCTTTACATGATAGATGAGCACTCATGAGTGTAGGCTAGATATGGAAGTCTATACTGTGTTACATATGGGAATAATAAAACAGACAGTGAAAACTGATGACTTCGAGTGCAACAAAGCCCCAGTGGAAAACTGCTTGCTAGATGCTGAGAGCCAAGCCAAGGTGTACATATCCATGTAACCTGTAGACGAAGATCTAAGCAACACTCAGCTGAGTCGCTTATGTAGTCGAGGAAAGGAAATGTCAGTATACTTTTTCAAAACTGTGCCTGAGTTGAACTCTTTTTATATAAAATTAGGAAAGAAAGGACAAAAGGAAGGAAGGAAAGAAAAAAGGGAAGGAAAGGGAGCAGAGGTAGGGAGGAAGGAAGAAAGATAAATAAGATTTATGTGTAGAATATTATTATGGAAGAGCTAGTGAAGTTCTGCTCTGTGATCTATGATAAGAAAACATCTCTGAACATTATTTGCTCTAGGAAAGAGAGGAAACTTTTAGAAAACACTTTGTGGCTTTAGAGTTAAACGGTGGTTGATAAGGTGTGCATGGTGTTTGCCTGTGAATCAGAAAATAAAGTCCTCATGGAGATTCAGCGGTAGCCCAAAGTGAACCAAAGAAAAGACTACAGAGCTAAATCTTGGTAAGGATTCTGCTTGATAAGTCATGGCACATTCTTATACTACATGCAAAACAATCCACATTCTGAACAAAAATAAATCCCTTAAATAAGATAGAACATGTGAAAAAATTCAGAACACAGTGAGCAGCCCCATCTCCTCCATACATTGGCTTCGCTCCCTCTTACAGTTAAGTGGAACTATGTTGATCCAAATGTTATGCTCAGAAGTATTCAAAAAGCAAGTAGCAATAGTGGGGAAGAAGTAAAGGAATTAGATAGGATACGGCTCTTTATGCTCTAAGAAGAATTCCAACAGTGAGTGAATGTTGGAACAAGAGAATCTTAGCATTGAAGCGGCAGATGATCCAAGTTTAGTTTACAGAACTGCTCTACGAATTGCAAATCAAGCTTAGGCTGGTGCTTTAGGCTGAGATTTAAAAGGATAAACCACCTACCATCCAAATAAGTAGTGACAGGAGCTGTGAGACCTGGTGTCTACCCTGATGACAAATATTATGCCCATTCAATTCAAATAAAAATACATCTATGAATCACTACACCAATACAAAGAAAAAAGAAATTGTACCTACTAGTCACAGGAAAAATATAACTTTGAAAACACCCTTCGAAAGAAAAATAGATCAACTTTTTTTTAGCAAGCAGCAGCTTGTTGTCCTCGAAATAATGTAAGAGGAAATGAGTTACATGAAGCACAAGCAAGCAGCCTGACGAGGAACGACTGAGTTAAGGCGAAGGGGGCCGGCAGCACCAGAGTGGCAGCAGAAAGCCCCACACTGGAGATCATCCCACTGGATGTGATTGTAGAAAATCAGTTTAGTTGTATGGGGGATAATTTCAAGAAACTTACTCAGAGTGCAGAAAAAAAGGAATTATTACAGATTATGTTAAAAAAAAAAGATGTCTAAAGATAAGATTAGGAATCTAATCCAAGAATTAGAGTTATTAGTCTTCAAGGAAAACAAAAGCATCACAGTGTACAATGACAAAAGTTAAAATTGTTTATCGATCTCAATAACAAAAAAAAATGGAGTGGAACCACTGTAAACTGACCACCCGAGAGACTATGACAAACTGGTCTACATACGGAGGTGGTCAGCTTAAGGAACCAGGCATACTGTGCTGATACGTACATGTGGTGTATGTCCAGTCTATGGAAACTAGGTCAACTTAAGGAGGTGGTCAGTCTAGGGAGGTGGTCAACTATGGAGGTTTTACTCTATCTGAATTCATATGAATAGACTCTTTTTTTTTTTTTTGAGACAGTGTCTCACCATGTTACCCCTCAGTAGAGTGAGGTGGCATCACAGCCCATAGCAACCTCAAACTCCTAGGCTTAAGTGATCCTCCTGCCTCAGCCTCTCAAGCAGCTGGGACTACAGGCATCCGCCACAAAGCCCGGCTATTTCTTTTGTTGTCATTGTTGCAGTTGCCATCATCATTCAGCAGGCCCAGCTGGGCTTGAACCCTCCAACCTCGGTGTATGTGGCCAGCACCCCAACCACCGAGCTACAGGCACTGAGCCAGGTATGTTTCTAAAAAGATATTCATGTCTTTATTTCTGAAACCTATGAATGTCACCTTATAAGGCAAAAGGGACTTTGCCCATATGATGAAGGATTATTAAATGGGGGGATTATTCTGGATGCTCTTGTTGAGCTCTAAATGTGTCATAAGTGTTCTTAGAAAAAGGGATGAAGGATATTTGACCACAGACTGGAAGAAAGAGGACCATGTGACCAGGGAAGCAGAGATTGGAGTGATGCAGCCCCACACTAAGAAGTCCCTGCAGCCACCAAAGGTGGAAAAGGCAAAGAGCAGATTCTCAGCTAGAGCCTCCGGAGGGAACCAGCCCTCCCAACAAACCGTGATTCTAGCCCAGTGAGACTTATTTTGGAGTTTTGTTTTTCAGAACTGTAAAAGAAAACATATGTGTTGTTTTATGCCACTATGTTTTTGGCAATCCGTTACAGCAATAAGAAACAAATACAGATTAAGACATAAATTTATAAAAAAAATCTTGAAAAATATTTGTAACTCAAGAGAAATAAAGCCTAAAAGCATCTAGGAGGGGAAACAAACCAAAATTAACAAGTAAAAAGCTCGTGAGAATACAATAAATGAAGGTTTTCAGTTATGAAGAACCCAGAAAGTTTAGTTCAGAGAATTTAACATTCAAGCTGTTCAGAGACATACAAGATCTCAAAAGATATATTTTCAACAATTATTAAAAGCTAAATGCCCAACCCTGAAAGCTGTAGTATAAAATGCTTAGATGGCAATACTGAAACTGGTACATCAAATGATGTTTAAATAATCACAATTGATATATTTAAAACTCAGAATAAAATGTAAAAAAAAAACAAAGATTTTAATCTTAATAATAATCTAGTACCAAAATTTATATTATGGTTATATGATTGGGGGATGCCAAATTCCTTATCTTGAATGTAGGACGAGGAATCACCATCTTTACCGGATTTGTTTTTCTCCAATTTTTGATTATGAAAAATTTCAAACATAGAAACAGCAGAAGTCTAGTACAAAGTATAATCATATTCATACTGTCTAGACTTATTATTTGCCTTACCTTCACATTCTCGTTTGCTGTTTCAGGTATACACACACAGTCTGTCTCACATAAATATAGTCACACCCTACATATATAATTATGATACCAAAAGATCGTAATATTGCATTTTTACTGTACCTTTTCCATCTTTAGATATGTTTATAAACACAAATACTGACTGTTGTGTTACCACTGCCTATAGTATGCAGTATAGTAACATGCTCTGTAGGTTTGTAGCCTCAGAACTAACAGGGGGTCCTATATGGCCTAAGCATGTAGGTAGCAGGCTGTACCCTCTAGCTCTGTGTAACTTCATTTTATGTGTTAATATCATGATAAAATTTGCTATCTAGTCACTTCTTAGAGCATATTTCCGTTGTTAAGTGACACATAGTTGTGTATATATACTTTCTTATTACTTTTTACTAACAAGCAAAATTCTATGTAAGCTAATCTTTACTGTCTTTAGAAAAGAAAAAGTACCTGATGATCAATTCCTACTAGTACCAAGGACATACTCATCTCTTTAAAGCACTGTAACATTTTATCCTGTGGGTCGGCAGCAGTTATTCAACTAGCCCTTGTTGATGGGACTTAGTTAGTGTCCAATCATTTGGTCTTATAAATAAGTTGCATGAAAAACCTGTGCCTATGTTGCTGCGTATAGGTGGAAGTTTATCTTAGGGATAGAGTCCATGAGGTAGAATTCCTGGGTGGTATTAATGCATGTTTAATTTTTGTTGAGAGTGCCAAATGATCTGGTGGATTTGTGCAATTTTTCATGCTTTTCAGTAATACCTAATAATAAGTATTCTCCAAAGTTTTGCCGATGGAATGCGTGGTCAAACCTGCTAGGAAGTGGCGTTTCAATGTAATTTTGACTTGTATCACTCTTTGTGTAAGTGACATTGAGCATGTGCTCATATTTCCAGGTTCATTTGTCTTTCCCTGAATTGATTCTCATACTTATTGCCCTTTATCTAATGGTTTCTGGTGGTCTCTCAACTTGTAAGCACTCTTTACCCACTTGGAGACTACTCCTTCATTCATGAAGAGAGGTTAGAAATATTTTCCCCTCATTAATCATATTGGCTTTGCTTATGGAGTTTCTCCTCTACCCCCCCCATCTCCCCTAAACGTGGGCTTCTCAAAAAAAGTCTTTGAAGTTATCAATTCTATTACTGCCTCTCAATTATTAGAAATGACTTTCACGTTCCCAGATTACAAAAAAAATATTCATCCACATTTTACTCTAGCAAATCCGTACCTTCACGTATTTTGCATATAGACACCTGGCCTGTTTTTGTTTTCAGAATGTCTATCCACTTATCTCAATAAGGTTTATGAAGTCTATATTGCCCTATATATTTGTTAGAAGGCAGTTTTACATATGCCACATTACATATGCCAGTCTATATTTTCAAAATGGCTATCCACTTATCTCAATAAGGTTTATGAAGTCTATATTGCCCCCCGTATTTGTTAGAAGGCAGTTTTACATATGCCACATATTATTTTATATTTACTTTATTTTCCTACTTTAGGTATTTTTATTTTCTGTCTATTCTTGACAATTTACTTTTATAGGAATTTTTGTTTGGATTTTATTTAATTGATTTATTAAGTTGGGAAAAGCTGATATTGTTAAACTGTTGAATTATACTACTAAGAACATATATTTCTTTCCATATATTTATAACTCTTATTCTGATGCACAAGTTTATTCTCTTTCTTTCTAAATTTTGTAATTTTCTTATTTTGTTTATTTTTTATTAATTTATTATTTATTTATTCTTAATTTTATTTTAACTTTTTCTCTGATTTAAATCATCTTTTCCATTGTATCTTTTAATGGTTTATTGTTTTTTAATTACATTTATTCTTTCAATATTTAATATATATTTTTTTAAGGCAAAGTGTCTGTTGCCCAGACTAGAGTGGCTAGGTGTTAGCCTAACTCATAGCAACTGCAAGCACCTGGGTTCAAGTGATTCTCCTGTCTCAGCCTCCTTAGCAGCTGGGACTACAAGTGCCCACCAGGAAGCCAGGCTAACTTTTTCTATTTTTGGTAGAGATGGGATCTCACTTTGTTGCTCTGACTAGTCTCAAACCCCTGAGCTCAAGTGATCCTCCCACCTCAGCCTCTCAGAGTGGTAAGATTAAGGTGGGAGGTACTGCACCCAGATGCTATTCAACAGGTTCTTAACAAAGTTTTCCATTTCCAAGTAGAAGGAATTTTTAAGAGTTTTATAAATATTATTTATTTTTAGCTCTAGTATTTCTGTATAGTAATTACATATCTTTACACTATTTTTATTTTATTGCACTTACTGAGATTTTCCACTGTTGGTTAACATATGCTTGTTAAATGAGTACACATTTTTGTGTGTACTCATATTAGTGTAAAGTCAGTATGTATTTTTTAAATCTTTTTTATTCATTATATTTCCTAGACTTTCCCATTTTCCTAGACTATTTTCTAAATTTTCCTTACTGACATTTTGGTCACTTTACTTTGTCGTAAAAATTGTGGCACAGTCATATTTTGACTATGTTTATTCTATTTCTTTTGTATCTTCTGAAATTCTCACTTCATGAAGATTGCTACCACATTTATTCATTGATATGTGTAATTGTTTTATCTTCATTTTATATTATAACATTTAGAATTCTATATCTTTCACTATCATAGTCAAGTGTTTTATATTTTTTGTCCAAGTTCCATCTTGGAAAATATCAATTATAATCCATTCTTTCTTATTTTGTATTTGTTTTTATTTTTGGCATATCTTTGCTAATTACTTTATTTTTATCCATCTTGAGTATTGTATTTGGCTTATAGTTGAGCTTTACTCTGGAAAACAACAGAAAAATGTGTTTATTTTACTACATGAATTGAATCTTACTTCATAATTTTAAATGTTTGAGAAATACAATTATAAGAATGGATAAAAAATTAAAATAATGACTAATAAAATTTGAAGAAGGTAAAATTATAGTTCTAAATCTAAAAAGACTAGAATTCCAATCTACTGCTTACTCTCTAATGCTTATAATTTAATTGTATCCTAATAGTGCCCAGCAGTATACATTTTTATTATTTCTACTAAGCATAATAATAAAAGTATAGAAAAGAGTAAGAGAAATACAAATTAATCAGTCGCAATAATAAATGAAAATGAGTTTAGCAATATATCATTCAGATTTAATTAAAAAGTATTATACAATTGTATGCTGTTTATAGAATAGTTGTAAATGAAATAGAGAAAAAAGCATAATACAGATTGCTTATAAAATTATCAATTAATTTAATAAAAATTTTAAGCCTGTAAAGAAACAATAACAAGGACCTCTACCAAGATGAGTAAGATTAATAATTTTTCCATTCTTTAGGTAGACTGATAGACAAATACAGAAATAGTTTGAGACTAAAGTTTTAAAAAATGGCAAAATGATGAAAGTATTTATAAAAACTATTCCACAATAAGTACTTGTGCAAAACAAAACTGGGCATATACTAAGATGTTAAAAGCAAACAACAACTAAAAAGAAATCTTAATAATTTCCCCAAACAAAAACTTAGACAAATAATGTTTTTAGACATAATGTGTTCAGTTTTAATAATGGAATAAAACTTTAAAAGACATCAACAATTTATTGCTCACTATAAAATTAATTCTTAATTCTGGAGTTAATTCACTGAAACACTTCTCCCTGTGCAATAAACATTAGAAGGTGTTCAGCAAGCCTGACATATGGTAAAATTTATAACATTTTTGAATAATGATGTAAGTGAAAATAAATAAAAACATGATTATATGCTAGAAATGAAGAGAAGGGTAGGAGCTACAAAGAAAATAACAGAGAACTTTTTTAGAAAGAACAAAATTCGGTAAACAAAACAGTACATTTGATTGCCAAACCTTTGATATTTAGATAAAGAGAAAGTAGAATAGAAACCAATACAAATTATCTTTTTCAGAAGCAAACCAAATTAAGAATGAATAAAGGAAAACAATCTAAAAAGAAAGTTGATGGGAAACATCACCACACATTAAGAGTGGATTTATAATTATACAAGAATATTTTAGCTATAAGTCTATCCTACTAAACTAGAACTTTTCAGAGAAAATGGAAAAATATAAATTATTTCAATTGAAACGAAAAAAATAGAAGCATTTAAGGAGATGAATAATCATGAAAAACTTTAAAAATTAACAATATTGGGGCTGGGTGTGGTGGCTCACACCTGTAATCCTAGCCCTCAGGGAGGCTGAGGGGGTGGATTGCCTGAACTCACAGGTTCAAGACCAGCCTGAGCCAGAGCAGGACCCCATCTCTAAAAATAGCCGGACTTTGTGGCAGACACTTGTAGTCCCAGCTACTGGGGAGGCTGAGGCAAGAAAATCACTTGAGTCCAAGAGTTGGAGGTTTTTGTGAGCTATGAAGCCACAGCTCTCTACCAAGGGTGACAAAGTGAGACTCTGTCTCCAAAAAAAAAAAAAAAAAGGAAAATTACCTAAAACTTTGTAATAGGCATAAAATGCCCCCCACATGTCCACCTCAGAATCCTTAGAATTTATGAATATGTTATGTCACATAATAAGGGGGATTAAGGCTGAAGTTTCAATTAAAGTAGTTGATCATCTGACTTGAAATACTTCTGGATTATTGAGTGGGCCAAGTTTAGTTGTAAGAGAGACTGTGAGAGACTGTGCGAAGCAGGAAAGCTTGAAGCAGAAAAGGAGATGTAGGCAAGGCATGGTGGCTCACTCCTGTAAATCTAGCATTATGGGAGGCCAACGCAAGAGGATCATTTGCGCTCAAGAGTTCAAGAACAGCCTGACCAAGAGCTAGACCCCATCCCTACTAAAACCAGAAAACCAGCTAGGTATGGTGGTGGGCACCTGCAGTCCCATCTACTCAGGAGGCTGAACCAGAAAGATGGCTTGATCCCAGCAGTTTGAGATTGCAGTCAGCTAGGCTGAGGCCATGGCAATCTGACCTGGGCAACAGAGCCAGGCTCTGTCTCAAAAAAAAAAAAAAAAGAAATGTAACTATATAGAAGCAGAGGAAAGAGGGATGTGATTCTGGGTTTTGAACATGGAAAAGGATGAAGCTAAGAATCGTGAGCATTCTCTAAGAATCGTGGGCATTTCTAGATGAAAAAAGCAAGAAAGTGAGTTCTCCTGGAGAGACTTTAAAAGGAATAAAGCTCTGTTTCAATAAAATGTTCTTTACAAACGTATACAAGGACTAGATTTGATTCTTGGGAAGTGTCCTACAGGATAATAAAAATGGACTACAAGAGAATGTACTTGTGTGGTCTGAAACCACTAAATGTACTGTAATTTGTTACAGCCACAATAGCAAACCAGTACAACTGGCTTCAAGCTCAGATGTCAGAGAGATACATAGACAACAATAGGTAAGTGATGGCAGATACATAGACAGAAAAAACCCAGTAACAATATTAGTAGTACATACATAAAACAGCACAGCATTAAATATATGTGCACCTGAGAATTTAGTTCAAGCTAAAAGCAGCTTCTCACTAAACTGCCAAGGGTAAGCGGGTGGCATAGCATTTGTGTGTGGGACGTAACCACAAGACAAACTCTACCTAACAAAATCAAATATTTTCACCTGGTTGTTTGTACCCTCTCATTAACCTGAAATAAACTTACTTTTAAAAAAATAAAGAAGTAAGCAAAATCAAACCAAAAAAAATAAAAAATAAAACAAATAGAAAAAGAGAACACGCAGTAAACTATACGTCACCATGCTATTTTAGTTTTAAGTGTTATAGAGGCTGAAACATTTTAGAATACAGTGGTTTTCCATGAGACCCTTGAAATTAAATTCCAGAAAGATTTAAAAAGTGAGTTTTTAAAAATTGAACAATAAAATGTTAATAGAAAAACGAATGTGGATATATATGTGGAGTAGGAGTTGAGGAAAGACTTCATCACTTCGAAAAAATTATTGCAGGCTCCTAAAAACGTTCCACGTATCAAAGGATGAGTGACAAACAAAAATATTTATTGTGTGTTGTCAATAAATGTACTTAAATATAAAGTTTTAATACAAATCCATCTGCTCAAAAATTAAAAATAGTGTTAAAAAGAAAACTTTCAACTAATTAATTTTAGCAGAGTTTAATTGAGCAAAGAACCAATTCATGAAGCAGAAGCACTCAGAACCAGAGGAGGTGCAGACAGCTCCAGGAGCTGTGGGCATGGAGTATTTTTAAACAGAAAATGTAAGTGAGGTACAGAAACAGCTTCACTGGTTACAGCTCAAGGTTTAACTTATTTTGGCAAAACCTGCTGGGTGGCAGCCTGTGACTGGCTGAGACTTGTTCACTTGTTTTACTCCTAAAGTAGATTTTCAGTGTGTTTACATACATAGGCAATTAAATTCTGTTAGTATCTATGAATTTATCTCACAAAAAGAATTTTTGACACAAAGAAAGTTTTATCTATCATCTATGGTAATGCTCAGCCAAGATTTTCAAAATAGCAAAAAAACCAAAAAGAAGGAAAATTTTACTAAGAAGGGAAAGGAAATTATAATTTTTGTTTATACACTGTATAGTCTCAGAAATCATGTTAGAGGTTAAGTACTGAATGAAATTGGTATATCTCTGAATGTATGAGAGGCAGGTAGCGTGTGAACCAATTTTTATTAAAAAACAAATGTGAACCAATTACAAACGGTAGCAATGCTCTGTGGAGTGTCAGCAATAGTTACTTCTGGATTATGGGTCACTCATACTGTTTTTTTACTTCTTATTTCTACTTTTTAAGAGATGTCTATATTTGCAATAAAAACAAAAATTATGAAGAAACAAAGGCTTAAGGCAGTAGTAGCAAAAAAACACTGTATTGAGATTGAAATAAATGGCTGATTTTAGAATCCATTGGTAGAGAGCAACATTCTGGTTCTTCTAGGTTGCTACTCATGTGAGGAAAGAAGCAATATTATCCAATGATTACATTCGTAAGAGTCCTTTATTTCAGGCAATTAATTGGAAAAAGGCAAAAACCACACCTTACATTACACTTTCAATAAAATTTCCTTTTTGACAGGTGGTTGACACCTGCCAGACACAGATATTTCTCCCTAGAAATATGATGTGCCCTTGTAACAGTTTTACAGATTATTTTACTACTATACAGGCTCTTTCAAGAATCCTCACCTATTCCATTTTAACAGCCATTCGAGGAGGCTGGAGTATTCTTATGGATCCAGGCAACCCAAAATGAAGAATTTGTCATTTCAAGTTGTGGGAATTGAGAAGAGTTCACCCCGTATTAGGAAGGCATCTTCCTGGAGTGCAATCAGCTGAACTGGGATCCACTATCTTCAAAATGATCAGTGGTATTCTGGTGAATTACTAGTCCAATGAATAAAGGACTAGTAATTAGGATTGATATTCAGATTAGTTACAATCAGTTTGATGATGGATGAGCACTTTAAAGATAAATATTCTGTCACCAAGAGCTTACTAAATTTAGCCTCACTTTTCAATACTAAACAATTTAGAATTCCCCTCTTGTAGGACACATTAGTGCCCTGGTGATTGTATTTAAGCTACATTCACGCTGGCCCTGAACATTTGTAATACACGATTTGCTGTCTCTTCATCACTGCTTCATCAGTTCTTCAGCATCTTCCGTGTTTCCACGTCCTTTTTCTCCTGGGTCTTTAATCTCCTCTTGCCCACTTCTCCAAGGTGCTAAAATCCCATTTTACATCATTTTCTTTGGATATCATCCTATAGGTCAAAGCTAATTGGAATCTTTGAAAACTCCAGCCCAGCTGCCAATCATTAATCAGGTAAACTGCCATGTTCTGGGACATCCTGATTTTTCCCCAAAGTCTTTGCCTCCACTGCTTATTTTAGTATGAGATACACATTTTGCATAAATAAATGTATTATTAGTTGAAATTAGATAATTCTCAGAATGCCTAAAAATTTTGCTAATCATTCTGTAGGTATGAAATCATTCTTCCTAAGAAAAGGTAACAAATTACCCAAGTCAGACATTAGCAAGGCATAATGCCTCAGTGGTTCAACAAGGAATACCAGGAGTGAGGCCTGTTTTAGGAAATTCAGAAATGGAAAAAAAAAAAAAAGAAAAAAGGATCAATGCAGAACAAATTGTGCAAAGATTTGCTCGTTTGTTTTAATGAAGGAGTAACTATTGGAGATCCTTAAATCTTATTAAATAAGCATCTTCATAGAAGGTCTAAATTTACTTTTAGTGTGAAGTGACCTAGTTCTTTTTTTAATGCTCTTTGTTTTCCCCAATTTTACTTTACAGTTAGGATTCTGAGGTTTCAAATCTCTCACACCGAAAATACATTCCTTAAATTGTCAGTTTGTCTTCTAATAGTATTATCTGGTAGTTTCTACAACCCAAACTTTATCGAGGCATACTTTCTCAAAATATAAACATGCCATAGAAGACTTACAGATTTTAAAACTATACAGTTACTTAGAATAATTTTCTCTTAGATTTTATTAACTGTTCATTTACTCAAGATTATCTTTACTAATAGCTATATAGTCAATATGTCATTAGTAATTTGGTTGGTCTGTTCAAAGTGCTCTGCTATTATAAGGAAAAAGTACAATTTCTTTAAAGCTGGCAAATTATTAGGAAATTTAGGTAAGAGTAATGGTCACATTATTAATTGATTTGTATTAACAAAGTACATATGTTTATATTCAACATAAAGTATTAGTAAATTGATGCAACAAAATGTCTTTTAAAAAATTGACACTCCCAACATGAATAACTAACAGTTTAGTAGGTTGTGGTGGCTGGCCCACTTCTGTCATCCTAGAACTTTGGGAGGCCAAGGAGGGAGGATCACTTAAGCCCAGGAGTTCCAGACCAAACTGAGCAAGAGCTAGACTCTGTCTTTAAAAAAACAAACAAAAGGTCAAATGGAGGGCGGAGCAAGATGGCAGCCGAGTAACAGCTTCCTTGCGGCTGGGCATGGTGAGACCGGGGAGAGAGGACTTCAGGCATCTCTGGCAGGAGGGATCTACCCAGGAACTTCCCCTTGGGGACACAGGGAGACAGCGTGAGGCTTCTGGACACCCTGAGGAAGGCAAAAGTGGCAGAGACTGGGCAAGTGGTTGCATCTGTTTGTTCGGTCTGATACTGTTGGCGGCTGTGGGTGGGGCAACAGTGGGACTGCAGGCTGGAAAGGCCTTGCCTGTGAGCTGTTTGGGTTTCTTTTGGACTTGGCACTCAGTT
>CAUYRH010074691.1:0-10685 GCA_963574655.1 Perodicticus potto
CTCTCTCCGTTCCTCTCCCGGTCTTTCCCCGTCTCCTCCTCTAGGCCTTTAGCCTCAGGGTATATATAGGTGTATGGGTTCCTTGGCCAGGAAACGAATGAATGCAGTCCCTTCCGCCGGGGGGAAGGTGAATGAGTGCATCAATGCATGGACACAGTCCATCCATGGATTCAGGCCTAGGAAATTCACAAGAAACTGACCTAGGCATAGGAAATGGGGGTGCTTTTTTATTGTTACTGCAATTGCTACGGAAGTCTTCATAAAATCTTTCCCCGGGCTGATACCTTCAAGTGTTTTCCCCACTCTTTCTTTGAGGATTTTTATATTTTCATTCCTCAGATTTAGATCTTTTATCCATCTTGAATTATTTTTGTAAGGGGTGAGAAGTGCCCATCCAGTTTCAGTCTTCTCCATGCGATTATCTAGTTCTCCCAACACCATTTATTAAATAGAGATGCTTTTCCGGTGTATGTTCTTATTTGGTGGCTACAAGATGTTAGTTTCATCTCATGGTTTTCTATTCAGTTCCAAATGTCAATGTCTTTATTTTTGTGCCAAAACCATGCTATTTGATCACTGTGATAAATTTCCTTTAAGACTGCCTTTTTTTTTTTTTGTATACCACAGGTTTTTATAACTTGTGTCTTTGTTGTTGTTATGTTATGCTTTTATGTTATATTGAATGATTTCCTCCTTCATAAACCCAATTATCACTCAGCATAAGGTCGTTTAATTTCCAAGTTTTTGTGGAGATGAATGTTTTCATTGGAGTTGAGTTCCACCTTTACTGCCTTGTGATCTGAGAAGATACAAGGTATAATTCCTATTATTTTAATTTTTCCAAGGTTTAGTTTATATCCTAGGATGTGATCAATTTTAGAGTAGGTACCATGGGCTGACAAGAAAAAAATAAATGTTCTGTATATGTCTATTATATATACATGTATATTAATCCCATTTGTTTTAGGGTCACATTTAAGTCCTTCGTACCTTTGCTTAGTTTCTATTTAGAGGATCTGTCTAGCTCTGTCAGAGAGGGGCTAAAGTCCCTGACTATTATGGTGTTATGGGATATCATATTGCTCAGAAGATGTTTTGCTCAACTCATCAAGATGTTTTTCATAAATCTAGGAGCATTTAAGTTGGGTGTATAAGTTTTTAAAATTGAAATATCTTCTTGTTGAATTGCTCCTTTGACCAGTATAAACTGTCCATTTTTCTCTTTCTTAACTTTGGTTGCTTTAAATGCAGTTGCATGTGAAAATAAGATTGCAAACCCCCCATTTCCTCTGATTTCCATGTGTTTTAAGTACTTTTTTCCATTCCTTAACCCTGGGTCTTGATTTGTCTTTTAAGGCTAGATGCATGTCCAAGAGACAGAATGTGGGTGGCTTGTGCTTTTTTATTCAATCAGTCATGCTGTGCCTCCTCAGGGGTAAATTCAGTCCATTGACATTTATTGAGAGAATTGATAAGTGTAGTGGAATTCTATTCATCTTCTTTTGTCAAAGCCGATTTTGTAGTTTTAACCTTTGTGCCATTGTGGATGCTAACTTGTGACCTTTAGCTTCTGGATGTTTGCTTTTCTGGTGGTACATTTACTTTTCTGGTCTAAATATTTCCTGTAGAGCTGGTCTTGTGGTGAATTTCCTCAGTGCTTGTATATCTGCAAAATATTTGATTTCTCCATCAATTTTGAAGTTTGTTTAGCAGGATACAGTATTCTGGGCTGAAAATTATTTTGTTTGAAAATGTTAAAGGTGGATGACCATGCTCTCCTGGCTTAGAAGCTTTCAATTGAAAAATGTGCTATCATCCTAATGGCTCTGCCTCTGTAGGTCAGGTGCTGCTTACTCCTGGCTGCTTACAGAATTTTTTTTTTAATCTTGACTTTGAACAGGTTCATTACAACGTTTCTTGGAGAGTCTCTGTTTGAGTTGAGATGACCCAGGGTTTGATATCCATCTGAAAGGATTGTGTTGGGGTCTTTTGAAAATTAAGTTTTCATTTATGACAGTGTGTAGTAAGGTTTCCATTTCTTTGGGACAATCTTCTTCCCCTTCAGGAATCCCTATTATTTGTATGTTTGAATGCTTCATGGAGTCTTGTAGTTCTCTAAGCACCTGTTCTGCTTTCTCTCCTTTTCTGCCTCTAACTACCCTGGTTAACTAAACATTTTTATCCTCTATCTCTGAGGTTCTTTCTTCTCCATGGTCTAACCTATTTTTCATACTTTCTACAGCATATGCACATCCCCTGAGTGTTTCCTTCATTTCCTTAAGCTCCACCATATCCTTTCCATATCCTACATATCTCTTATCTGACTTTTGGTTCTGTCTTTCCATTTTCTTGTTCATTCCTGTTATTGTCTTTATCATCTGTATTTTAAATTCCCGTTCTGTCAAGTCCATTAAATCTTTATAGGTGAATTTGTCTGCAGTATTGCCTTATGGTCCCTTGGAGGAGTTCCTCTGTTTTGGTTTTTCATGTTGCCTGAATTTTTCTGTTGGTTCCTCCTGATGTGTTCTTTCTTCTTGTTCACATCCTGGTCCTCCTTTTTCCTATTAGCAGCTCTGTCAACTTT
Source organism: Perodicticus potto (assembly GCA_963574655.1). Taxonomy (NCBI): domain Eukaryota; kingdom Metazoa; phylum Chordata; class Mammalia; order Primates; family Lorisidae; genus Perodicticus; species Perodicticus potto. The sequence goes on from CAUYRH010074691.1 coordinate 2,585, forward strand.
GGAATTTACTAAAAATATTTGAGCTTTGGTTTTTCTATCTTGTCCAAAAAGAAAATAAACTCTCCTTTAGAAATACTTGAAATACTGTGTATTAAGTGATTACTATCATAAGCAAATTGTAATGTCCATAACTGGTAAATAGAATTGCAACTTGTAAGCACTGGACTGTGGTTATGAACATACCCAGTAGAGCCAGATAGGAAGATAAGGATCATTGGCTCTTTCACTTTTACTGATTGTGAGAACTTAGAAGTGAATCCCTCTCCACCTCAATTTACTTGTATGTAAAATAAGAATAATAGTAATGTCTATTTAATAAGGATATTGTGAGGATTAATTGCTAATGCAGTATACCTATAGTGCAACTGTGTGTGAAATAATAATTTCTTGTGCACTTACGCTTTTTCTACTTTGGCATATAGTTTTTAAATCTTTCTTTAAAACAAAATGAGAGCCCTGTGTATTATTGGGTTCTACATTCATGGTTTCTGTGTCTATGGTTTCAATCAACTATGGATCAAAAATTAGGAAAAAATTAATACAAATACACAGTGTAGAAGCTATTTACATAGAATTATTTCATATTAGGTATTATATGTAATCTGGAGATGTTTAAAGTATACAGAAAAATGTAAGTAAGTTATATGCAAACACCATGCCCTTTTATTTATATAAGAGACTTGAGCACCATGGATCTTGGTATCTTTAAGGGGTCTTAGAACCAATTACTGCATACACAACTAAAATAAACAGTCTTTCAAATGATGTTATTTCATTTGGAGAAAACACTGTAAGGAAATGATAAGAAATGGAGACAAAATTTTGTGTTCATAAATGTGCATAGCAACCATGATTGCAAAAGGATAAAAGCAATATAAATATCTAACCACAGAGAAATATCAAATCCAAATACCTAGGATGTAGCTATTGAAAATCAAGCTTTCAAAGAATATTTAATAATTGTATATATATATATATATATATATATTTATTCATTTATATATATATAGGAATGCACATAGAGGCATTATCTGAGGGAAGTCCACAGTGATAATATAACATTTTATAGTATAACTTAATTTTTTCTTTGTAGTTTCTCTATTTTTTAAAGATTTTGTTCTAACTAATTCATTTTGGTTATGTGACCTAGGGAACAACAGGAATGACAAACATAATAGCAGTATACCAGAAAGGAAAGTTAAATACTTTAGTAGATAATAATAAGAAAAGTTTATTTCTTATCAGATAATGGACATCTCAAAGCAATTGGGTAGTACACTGAGTCTCTAAATTAGAGCACAGTTGGATTTTTCTGACAGTGTTCAGATTTTGTTTTCATCCTCTGAGATACTGAGATTCACTGGGGAAACCTAGCATTCCAAATGTGTTAGAAAATACATAATGTGTCAACACATTGTGACATGGGAGTGATACTATTAAAAGCTGTTTGGCTCTATTAATAACACTAGACCAGTTATTCTAATAGCAGGCAAAATATGAATAAATGTCAGAATTTTTTCTCTTTTTCTTTCTTTTATTACCTGATTTGTTTCTGCAGAATTATTTTATAAATTAGAAAAAATGGTATAATTTATTAAAAGACATAAGATGCTTTGTGTAGAAATTCCTTCTTCCTTTGTAACTTGTTATATGTAATAATACCCGTACCTGTTTTATCCACACATTGATTTTTTTTCTTGTTTATGTTACTTTTTTCCCTGTCTCTGTTGCGTTATCTCTGATGTGAACATGCAAATGACAAATGAGGGAAGAATATTTTGAAAAATTCATGAATTGACAAAACATTGATCATGAAATTTATTGGCTGACTCTTTCACTATTTGAGATTCCAACTTTCCCCAAAGCATTAAAAGGGAGAAGAGGAGCAATAATAAATCAGTCACTTTGATCTTTCCAACATGTGCCTACAGTGGTAAAATGGCCACAAGTCAGTCAGCATCTTATTTCATTGATAGGTGAAATAGTTCACCTGCCTCTTGCAACACTACTTCCATTGGGTTTGTAGACAGAAATTGTAGTTAATATTTGTTTTGCATTATATTAGTTATTAGTAATTATCATTCCTTACATCTCAAGCACTCTTAAAATGGAAAAATTGTATTTGTTTCTTTAGAAGCATCATGCCTTTCCCCCCTCCTATTGATAGAACTTTGAAGTTTCTAATCTTGGCGAATACATTGAATTGCTTCAATTTTGTCCACAGACATTTTGAAGAGATGACATTGAAACCAATCTGGATGTATACTGATTATTGCAGTTTCCAAAGAAATGTGTGTAACTAATGTAAGGTATGACAAGGTCACCCAGTGATAGTGATAGTAGTGATAACAAGGGGACGAGAAATCCCAGCACAGTTGTCACCTCAATTTAGTGAGAAAAAAGAAAGCTCTGCAGGATTTTTTCCCTTGGGTAGCTTGTTTTTCATTTAGTTTGCTCTTTCATTATTATTATAAATTGAAATTAACTTATTTCCTTAATCTCATCTTTAATATGCTAAGATATGTCAAATGTGTCCAATTGCATTGAACGATTTGAATACATTCTATTTTAATCTTATTGACTATATTGATCTCATTCTACGCCTCAAACAACACAGCCAAAAATATGCCATCCGTTTTAGCAAATGAAACCTCTGGGTGAAGGTTAATTACAAGGCTTCTAAATGAAACAACTGAAAAGAGACAATGATCAATTGAAAATAGACCTAATAGAGTACGTATGTGCATTTTCCCTTACATCATGAAGACTGGAATTATAAGCCACAGATGCCAGTTCCCAGTTGTCCATGCCAGCTGGGGTACATTTGCTCTCAGTCTTTGCTATTGGATTTGAAAACTGCTTAATTATCCTTGTATTCTAAGGGCTGTGCTTACAGCAGGCCTCTGATATCTAAATTCTTTCTCAGATGAGAGATGGATTCGGTTATCTAAGGAGAGGATTATCTTTTTGTCATCACAAAGATATTTGACTTTCATTTGGTAAGGAAAAGAAACTTTAGCATTGATCAAATTTAAAAGAATGCAGTACTGCTCTGTGTGTGTGTGTGTGTGTGTGCTTGTATGCACGCATGCGTGTGAATAGGGGAACTTGGGGAGAGAGAAGCAAATTGGCTCTTTTTCAGGGACAGTCTAGCTATTTGCTATTCCACAGTTGCTTCAGGAGTCTGCGGTGGCAGCTGGTAGTGCCTCTCTGATGGCCATGCTTCCAGGAAATAGCGGAACTAAAACTTAACCTAAAACAATAAACTCAATTCCATTAACAAATTACTGTCCTTCCCCCTATATAGCGATCCCTTACCAGAAAACATCTGTCCTCCCGGTCTCTCTTGTGCATACATAAAGTCACTTCTAAATTTCACAGCTTCCTGAGTATTTTTCTACTCTCTATCTAAAAATTTGTGTTTCCTACAATTATCTGACAAATTCTTAGTAGCAAAGGTTGTGCCTGCTGTTTAGTTTTATTGTCTCTGTCAAGAACACTCTGTTTGCATAATAAGTATAAAGAACACACCTACATACCCGGCAGGAGACAGACCATGATCATGAAAAACATACATAACCACTGTGAGCAAATGTGATTGGGGGCAATGACACAATATAGAATGACATCTTTAGAGAGATTTAGCTATGACAATCCCATTCACTTCCTAGAGTTCATCTTTCAATTTTTTGCTTTGTGCTGGCATAAATTATTTAATTTTAATTCCATGACTATCATAGATTTTCTTTACTGCGTGCTACTTGTTAACAATGAACTTGCCTTCCACTTACTTATCTTACACATTTGTCCATTTAAGCTTAGCTGAATGGATTTCAAGACATGAATCACTACTATTTCCCCTCTTCTTTTTTATTTCCTTTTGAAATCTAAATTTTTCATTTATATTTCTTTTCATTAATACATTTTTTTTATTGAGGTTTTTATCTGGATGGGTACCTAAAAGCTGTATTTTTTTTTTTTTTTTTGCAGTTTTTGGCCAAGGCTGGGTTTGAACCAGCCACCTCCAGTATATGGGGCCGGTGCCCTACTCCTTTGAGCCACAGGAACTGCCCACAGCTGTATTCTTTTAACTTTAGTTGTTGCTTAAAAATGTCTGTCTTTTGCCTGACGCATGTTTGGGATTCTGTTTGGAGAAGATGGGATAGTAATCTTAATTTATTTATATTGTATAGATTTTATCCCATTGTCTTCCATCTCCCATTTTTGCAGATGAGAAGTCCAATGTTTTGTTGGCTTTGGTTTTAATTCTTGTTCATGTGTAATCAGTTATTATTGCCTTGATGACTGTTTTATTTTTTCTTCTCTTAAATTATGGAAGAAAGGATTTTATCAAGATATTTCTTCTTCTATTCTCTGCTCATTTCCAAACAACTTGATACATAGTAGGTACACAAGAAATATATAGGACATAAGAACACATATTCATCAAATATGTACTAATGCTAAGTACTGTGATTGATAACCAAGTAGGTACCGCATCTTCTGTTCATTAAATTTGGACTATGATAAGGAAAGTGAGAAGTTAAACATTTAATTACTACAAGGCATACTGAATTGGATTTGTTCAGGGATTCAACATAGTTCTCTCTGGAGGCAAATAAATGATTTGTTTTAATGGATCATATAAAAGTCATCCGGGCTTTTCAACAAAACCAAATTCTTTTTTTGTTGTTATTGTTGGCTGAAACAAACACCTGGATCTTTGCTTAGTAAAAGACCCAAGTTGCTATTCTCCTTTTGGTGTATTTGTTTCCTCCATAAATTAGATATCTAGTTGGTTTTAATTGATAAAATACACAGAAAACAATTTTCAGCTGTAGCTAAGGCAACATTCATCTTAATCTCCAACCCAGATCATATTTTAGAATTTGACCCAGCTCGTGTGAGAAGCTAGAGAGTTATGGGTGGGCAGAAGTCAGATTTTTAGACACACATCAGAGGCAAAAGGTTGAAAGAAAGAAAGAGCATACAGTTAAGAGGCCATGTAGTACCTGGAGTCAGATTAATATGACCCTTAGTGCTACAGGGTGGCTCTGAATGAAAACAGATTCATGATGTGAACTGGCCTGAAAAATCAGTCTTGGAGTCTCTCCAGACAGGAATGATACTACACTGATCTGATAGTTACATGATAAGCAGGAGTAGGAATAAACCCCCACAATTCTTATTTGCCTAAATTATTTTTCATTTAACCAAAATAATAATAACTGAAAAACAATATAATAGATAAAAGAGAGCCACTTTGTTTTTCAAAATAAAGAGAAATGCTCCCTTATATTTTTATATTTGATTTATGTCTTGGCTAGCTTAAAACATTTCAGCCTTTGTTTAAGATTTAACTGCTTTTTGCTCCTATATGAATCTCTTCTGAAAGCAGTTGCTCTGTGTGGGAGGTTCCATGAGACTTGCAAGGCATCTGCTGGAGACATAACTGAGAAGATTGCATTAAAAAAGTAAAGTAAACCATGAAAAACATTGGTCTGACCAAAAGGGACAAAAATCCCTGTCAAAATAGAACAGCCATTCTGTTTATGGATACACCAGAAGAACTGATTAGAAGGAGGAACATAATCAAAAGGCATAAAATTTGAGGATGCGGGAGAATTGAAATAGTGAATATGTTCAGGTTATTTAAAAATTATCACTTAGACTAATAATTTAAATGTTTGCATTCAAATATTTTAAATGTAAATTCATATCAGAATGTATAATTTAAACCTATGCAGCTATTCCACAGAAAACTTATGGGGTTCTTTTTTCTGCCCTGAGAAGATCAATGTCATTAGCTATTACAACTCATCTGATTGCAATCAAGGCTTTATACTCTCAGAGATCGGAAAGTACATTCAACTTGTACATAGTTTGTGCAGATATGTGCACGTGTTAACACATATGACATGCTGGGCTAGTTTGCAAGTGTCATCAATAAATAATTCATCAATATATAGTACTTTATGTGCTCTTTCACTTTTAACACAAAACCCTGAAAATAATAGACAGCTGCTACTTTAATGATTGATTGGTTAGTTGATTGCATCTCTTCTAGTTTCAGTATCATCTAGCATGTTTTCAGTTTTATGAGCATTCTGTCTCACTGTTTTATTAATTTTTAAAATACTACATGCACATTTTTATTTTTTTAAAAAAGCATCTATACTAAAATGGTTTAAAAATAATTTCAAAGTTCAAAGTTCCTTCTCGTTCAGTGCACAAAACTCTCTGTGGGCAAAAATATTCAACAGGGTTTTTTGTTGTTGTTTGTTTGTTTGGAAACAGTCTGGCTCTCTCACTTGGGCTAGAGTTCATTGGCATCATAACAACTGACTACAACCTCAAACTCCTGGACTCAAGCAATCCTCTTGCCTCAACCTTCCAAGTAGTTGGAACTACAGGCGTGCATCACCACTCCCTGCTAATTGTTCTATTTTTTGTAGAGATGGGGTCACACTATGTTGCCCAGGCTGGTCTGAAACTCCTGGCTTTTAAGCAATCCTCCTAGTCCTCCTAGTCTCACCTCTCAGAGTGCTAAGATTACAGGCATGAGCATCCATGCCCAGTTTAACAGTTGTTCTTAATTCTTACAGACGTTACCTTAATCATTTGACTTAATTTCATGCATTACTTCTTATTTGGAACTTTCTTCTATTCAGTATATTATTAAATAGAATATTGTTCCCAGTACTTCTCTTTAAAATGTAAGGTTCTATTTTTAAAATTTTGTCATTTTATTTTATTTTTTTTCCCAAACATTGAATCATCTTTATTTTCTTTTTAACTGATATGGTTTATTTTTGGATTAACATTCAATATACAAATATCCATCGTATATAATTAACAATTAGAGAATTAACATGACAACACAAAATATGAAATACATAGAAATAATTCTTCAGAAATATATAGTATTTCTACATGAAAAACTTCTAATTATTATTGAAAATATAAAAAAACACTTTTCTGTATATAGTTGAGGATTCATTGAGTTTACAAAGAACCAGATTACATAGATTGCATTTGTTAGGTAAAGTCCCTCTTATAATTGTGTCCTGCCCCCAAAAGGTATGTCACACACTGTGACTCCTCACCCACCTCACACCTTCCCTCTCATTGTCCCTTCCCCCACCCCAGCAGATACTAGTCATTAATTATCCTCATATCAGAATGGAGTACATCGGATTCTTGCATCTCCATTCTTGTGATGCTTTACAAAGCAAAATGTGCTCCACTTCCATCCAGGTTAATACAAAGGATGTAAAGTCTCCATTTTTTTTAATGGCTGAATAGTATTCCATGGTATACATATACCACAGCTTTTTAATCCATTCCTGGGTTGGTGGGCATTTAGGCTGTTTCCACATTTTGGTGATTGTAAATTGAGCTGCAATAAATAGTCTAGTGCAAGTATCCTCATGGTAAAAGGATTTTATTTTTCTTCTGGGTAGATGCCCAGAAATGCGATCGCAGGATCAAATGGGAGGCCTAGTTTGAGTTCTTTGAGAGGTTTCAATACTTCCTTCTAAAAACGTTGTATTAATTTGCAGTACCACCAACATTATAAAAGTGTTCATTTCTCTCCACACCCATCCAGCATCAGCAATTTTGAGATTATGTGATGTGGTCCATTCTCGCTGGAGTTAGAATATGATATCTCAGGATGGTTTGATTTGCCTTTCTCTTAAAAGGGACAATGATCATTTCTTCATATGTTTGTTAGACATTCGTCTGTCTTCTTTTGAAAAGTTTCTATTCATGTCTCTGGCCCATTGATGTAAGGGATTGTTGGCTTTTTTCCTGTTGATTAATTTGAGTGCTCTGTAGATCCTAGTTATCAAACTTTGGTCTGATTCAAAATATGCAAATATCCTTTCCCACTTCGTAGGTTGTCCATTTGCTTTGATTGTTGTTTGCTTAACTGTAAAGAAGCTTTTTGGTTTAATTAAGCCCAATTTGTTTATAGTTGTTGATGTTACACTTGCCATGGCAGTCTTCCTCATAAAGTCATTCCCCAGGCCAATATCTTCAAGTGTTTTTCCCAGGCTTTCTTTGAGGAGTTTTATCATTTCATGCCTTAAATTTAGGA